>PVKC010012635.1:0-23615 GCA_004027635.1 Crocidura indochinensis
TCTTTAGGTCATAGTCCTGAGTTTATCAGGTTTTTTTTCTAGCCTGTTGATTTCTCTTGGCTTGTACTTACTTGTGGTAAAAACTACAGGAGGTTTGGTTTTTACCTGTAACTGTTCCTTGGAGACCATCATGCTGCTGTCAAAACAACTATTTTCTGATGGCCTGTTTTCTGTACATCCAGAGCATAGTATGGTCTTCAGTCTTAGGAATACAGAAGAATCACTGAGGACAAAACCCACTCAGATCTCCTCTCCAAACATTGAAGACAAATCCTGAGTACTCTGTTAATGAAACAAGGCCTCGTATTGGGGATTCTATACTCTAGTTATTTTCTCTTTTCCCTTTTATAATAATAGAGGTGAGTCTAGGTAGCCCTGGACTTTTATTCAAATGCTATTATCTTAGCCTTGGACTCTCCTCATCAAAAGAACTATCTGGGAAGCGATACCGAAAACAAATCAAAGCAATGAGCAGTTCATAGGGAATTTGGCTCTTTTTGTTAGCAAGTCATTGTTCATGGAACCTCTGAAGTCCCAGTTCTAAAACTCTGACCTACATCCTGTAGGCAGTCAGATAGTTTACTTTTCCATGTGCTTATCTAGCCTTATCAACCTCATAGTTTATGTCTAACAGCCTCAGACCTGTTAGGAAAATGAAGATTGCTGTTCAGATTGCTTCAATCACCATCTCCGGTCTATCAAAGCTGACTGGAGAGGCACCTGGTAGCGGTGGTTGGTGGGAAGCAATAATACCATAGATCTTTTTAATGGTCCTTTATTTGGTATCAATGATTGCATTTCTCAGAAACCCAGACCCATTCAGTTCTGTGTCTATTAATTACATCTGACCCCAAGAAGAGGTGATTGGAGAACCCTGGATCAGCAGATTCCCCAAACAGGAAGAAAACGACAGAATTAGAACAAAGTATGGATTGATGTTTTCCTATCATTGATGAAACAAAAGCTTTAAGGGGTTTAAATATGCTTGAAGGTTCCTAATGTGACAGGAGTTGCAAGCTTGTGTTAACATATCAGTTCCTGGTGGCTAAAAAGAAAACCAGATTCCTTTCCTGTGGGTGGCAAAAGGGAGTGGTCTAAAGCATAACATCGGATCAGCCTTTTGCCTTTGACCTATGAGAGTGTCCCTCAGTTTTTAAAGTTGTTTCTAAATTTAATAGACTTTTTTAAACAATTTATAAACCATTATTACTCTGTAACTGTGTTTTGAAGACCCTTTGACAGAGTCATGCTTCTAGGAATAGTTCAGCTGTTTTCCATGTTATGACAAGGGGACAATACAAGTTCAGGGACATGAATCTAAGATGCTGGTCGTTCTCATGACCCCCTTGAGAAAGACAGTCAGGCTCTGGTTTCCTGGCCTGGGTTTTCTTTCCCATGAAGACAATCATGAGTCAGTCCTGTTGAATTCTTCCTCTCCCCAGCCGGCTGTTGCGGGAGCAAGAGGCAAGCGTGTAGCTCTGTTTTCACTACAGAAAATATTTGAGTCTGTTAATATAGGACATGAAGGAAGGAAGGTAAATTGATTCCAGACTTCGAGAAAAATAAAATAGAGGCCAAAGTGACCTTCTTAGTTTGTTAATTTTATCTCATGTTTGCTGATATTAGAGCTAGATGTTTTCCTCTAAGTGTAGATTTTGACCTTTCTATAATTTAGTAGTGTTATTTGAAGGTTTAAGGTCTAATAATTTAGTCAAAGTGTTCATGGTGGAAGAATCATAACTCTGTATGAGTCTACAGTATATTTTTTAACCTCTTGTCTTAATAGCAGAGAAAGAAATTGGAATTAGAGGAGAGAAGAAAGTGTTAGTAATAGAACTAATCTCTCTATGTAGGAATAGGCCTTAAAATCAAATAGTTCACAACAATCTCGAAGTGGGTGATCTCATTCTTTGATGATTGGGGAAAAGCTGGAATAAAGGTTTCAGGTACAATTGGGATGCACTTTCTGTTTGTTCCTGTAAATAAGTACATTTAAGGCTGAAAAACTTATAGTGGTTAGGGCCTTGCACACAACCAGGTCTAATTCCCATTCCTGCCAGAAATGATCTCTGAGCACAGCACTGGGAGTAAGCTCTGAATACAGCCAAGTTTAAATAAAATCAAATAAACAAATATAGGTAGATTCCAGTGAAGAGCTGACTAAATGTCTTATGATTTAGCCAATCGTAGAGTTGAAGTTTTTGATGTTAATGTATGAAATTTTCACAATCCATCACCACTACCAAAATATACATGTTTTCCATCACAAAACCTATGCTTCTTCTAATCTTTTTTTCTTTGTTCCCCAAGAAAATATTTTTAGTCTTCCAAAACTATTTATTAAACATAAACTATTGATAATGCCTTGGTATAGACATAAAGAGAATAAAAAATAGTTCGTTGGACTTCAAGGTACTGTTTACAGTGATAGCATATGGCATACAAACTTTTTCTTTAAAGCATGAAATTGTTTCTACAAAGTCAGACTTATTTAGAGACTCAGTTTGTTTTTGTTGGCTTTGATTTAGTTTTTATTTGGAGGTGATATTTTTCTGCTCAGAATATCCATTATTTTATTTTATCCATTATTTGAATTTTTCTCATTTTTGCTTGTGCTTAATTTGCACTTTTAAAGTATATGATTTGAAAGATAATGAATATGATATCTATCTCCTTGTTTTGTGACCCAACACAAGATCTATTTTGTAGAATGTTCCTTGTGCACTGGAGAAGAATATGCAATCAACTTTAGGAGGGATGAAGGACTTTTATATTTGTCTGGTAGATCCATTTCTTTCTTTCAAAAAGAAAGAAATTCATTCTTCAAAATTTCTTTCTTCAAATCCAATGTTTCCCTATTGAAATTTTGCCTAGTTAATCTATCTGGCAGTAATAGAATGTTAATGTCTCTTACTATTGTTGTGTTGTTCTTAATATAATTTTTTAGGTCTACTAGCAGTTTATGGAAATATTTTGACAGTCTATCATTAAGCTTAGGAATTTGAATTCTTCTTGATAAAATTATCCATGGATCATTAAAAAGACACCCCAGGGGCCCGGGAGATAGCATGGAGGTAAGGCATTTGCCTTTCATGCAAAAGGTCATCTGTTCGAATCCCGGTGCCCCATATGGTCCCCCGTGCCTGCCAGGAGTAATTTCTGAGCATGGAGCCAGGAGTAACCCCTGAGCACTGCCGGGTGTGACCCAAAAACCAAAAAAAAAAAAAAAAAGACACCCCAATCATTTAAAGGGAATTTTTTTCGCCTCTAAAATTGTTTCCAACATTTGACTTTGAACTTCTACTTAACAAGATTGTTCAGATATAGCTCTTGTAGACAGTAGGAAATTGGGTTTAGTTTTCTAATGCATTGTACCATTTTATATCTCTTGACAGCTGAGTTCAGAACATTAAAATTGAGTAAAATTATTGAGATGTAGGAATTTATTGTCAGTATTCTGTGGAAATTGTGTGTATTTGTGATATTTCTCTTGTCTTTTAAAGAAACTCTTAATGCTTCTTATACAACTAGATTCAGGCCTATTAACTTCCTTAATTGTTGATTTTCTATTTAGATTTGTATTATTCCTTCAAATATAATTAATAACCTAGCTAGAGTTAGCCTGATGAATTGTTTATTTCACTGAGATCTTATATTTCTTAATTTCTTATTACTTTTATTATATTCCACAATTCTCCTCTGACTTGTAGTGTATCGTTTAATAGATCTGCTTTAAATCATATGGAAGTTCCTTTATATATATAGAACTTTGATCATCCTGCTTTTAGAATTCTGGCTCTGTTTGGCTTTTTCAGTATGATTACAATGTGTCTTATTTTTCTATTTGGGTCTATTTTTCTGGGAACCTTTAATGCATGTACTCTGAAATTTTGGAAAATTCTTATCTATAATCTTTTTGGTTAGTAGTTCTTTCTCAGATTGGTATTCCTGTTCCTCAAGGACTTTTTTTGGTCATACTCAGTGGTTAAACCTTGTGGGCTTAAGAGACCATATGAGATGCCAGAGATTGAATCTTGGTCAGCTGCTTGCAAGGCAAATTCCTTACCAGTCACTGTACTATCTCTCTGGACCCAGCCTCTGATTATTTTTATATTGTTCTAGAATTCAACCCATAGTTATCTGGCATGCATTTTATTTATTTTCAGACTCTTTCATATTCTGTTGTTTTATAAATGCTTCTTATAGTTCATCCTGGAGCAAATTGATTCTCCCCCAACCCCCAATTTCTATTACTCTGCAACTGAGGCCTTCCTTTGTATTGATTTTTTTGTTTTTGGAATTAGTTTATCTGCCATAATCTTCAGTCCTGTCACTTCTGGTTGCAGTTTTCTTATTTCTGCTCTCATACTTTTGTGTTTTTATTTATTACCTGTACATTAATATAATTGAGTTTACTAAATATCTTCACCCTCATGTGTCTGTAATAATTATCTGAGAGGTTATAGATAATTACTGGTAGAGCCTTCTGTGCTAATATTTTCACTCATTGAGCTTGCTGAGTCTGGTAGACTCTAGGTGAGTTTTTTTTTGTTTTGTTTTTTGTTTTTTTTTTTGTTTTTGGTTTTTGGGCCACACCCGGCAGTGCTCAGGGGTTACTCCTAGCTGTCTGGTCAGAAATAGCTCCTAGCAGGCACAGGGGACCATATGGGACACCGGAATTCAAACCAACCACCTTTGGTCCTGGGTCGGCTGCTTGCAAGGCAAACGCCACTATGCTATCTCTCTGGGCCCTCTAGGTGAGTTTTTAAAGTTCACTTTTATGAGAACCCTTTGAGAGATTAGGTTGAAGGTCACTCTTTTTTTTCTATATTGGTTCTCACCCAAGAAGTGAGAGGTATAAGTGTGAGCAATGTGAGATCTGATGAGTAGAATTGTCACATTGGTGACCATGTGTCTTAGAGATACAGCTTCAAACAAGGGAAAGAAAGCCCCTTCTGGTTCCAAAAGAGGCTCAGGGGTATCAGCTAGGAAGATGACTTCACCTGGGGAGGAACATGAAGAAGGTCTGGACTGTGAATCTGGGCTTACAGTGACAGTTGAGGAAGGGCATGAAGGTTGACAAAACATAAGTGGGAAAGACTTGAGTAATATTATTCTTTTCTGAAAATGATAATAAGTTTGGGAAACTTTGGCCTATTATTTTGGAACAGTTTAGAATGCTTGTTCTCACTCTTGTCTATGCTTTTAAATTACTTGATGAATTTTTATAAAATACTAATGACAAGACCTGCCTCCACAGTGATATAGTTTGTGTATAGTTTTGACATGAGAATTTTTGAAAACCTCCGAGGTAATTTAACTATGTAGCCAAAATTAAAAAAAATAGAAATAGTATCTACAAATATAAGTAAAAATTGCTTCAATTTTTGCTCTGCCAAGGGTAGGATTCAGAGGTATTGTAGAGACCATGGCAATGTTGGGTAGGGCTGGACATGGTATGATCAATATATTTCAGTTAAGACTGGGGACCAAACTGTCACACCATGTGTTCATGGTAATCACTGTGGGAAACAAAGGATTGATTTTCATCATACTTAAAAAATTATTTTTACTATATCTTAAAAAATATAGTTAAAACTGTGCTGTTTGTGATTTTAATATATAATGTATATGGCACCTTCATGACCATAAAGGACCTTCCCATAGTCTTTATTTCACTTCTAATCCACGTTTTCCTTCCCCATGTGTCACAATTTAGTAATCTCAATTTTGTTATATATTTACTTTTACTGGATGATTTGCGATGCCAGTAATAAGCCAATGTCTAACATTTTCCCCAATACACATTGGCTCTTAAAGGCATAATCTTTGCTTTTCCTGCTGATACTCCAGGGTAGAGCACCCTACCTATGCAAAATTATTGGAAAGAATAGTAGAGGAACTTTATAGATAGGAATTTTCATCTTTAGACAGGGGAATTTATGTTACCCAGGACCCATTATGCTTTTGTGTCTGAAAGGAAGAGCTGAAGCCCCTTTCCTGGAGAGTGTTAAAGTTTCCTTATGTTAGCCTTCAAGCTGCCTGAATATATTCTCATAGGCTTCTGTGCCCAGCAAATGTGATAACAAGAATGGTCTTGATTGAGAAGCCTTAAGTCATGAGGGTTGTGATTTAAAAAAAAAAAAAAACACAACAACAACCTTTTATTTGATTAAAGAACTGTGATTTACAAGGTTATTGATAGTTAGTTTTAGGCATGAAAAATTTTGACTTAAACCCACCACCAATGTCAACTTCCTGAGAGCTGTTATTTTGTGGTTGGTATAAAATATTTTTAAGAAACCAAGGTCATTAATTTTTTCTTTTTTTGTACTTTATTTAAAGAAAATGCATCACAGAGATGACATAGTGGACCATTATACATTTGTTTCCAGATAAGTGAGATTACAGATATTTAAAAGTATGAAAAAGAAAACAGAAAAAGAAGAAAAGAAAGTTGTTGTTTTTTTTTACAAAGAAAATAAAATAGAAAAAGAAAGTACACTTTAAAGACTGAGCTCTCTGTATCACCCTCTAGTTGTGAGTGAAACTAAAGGGTGCTCCGCATCATCCTGACTCTTATATAGGATATGGACATATTCTGAGATCCTTGGCTACAGAAACCTGACACCAACAACAGTGACTGTGTGAAAAATAAAAGTGTTTTGGCACTACAGACAATGACTTGAGTTGGACAACCTAATATACCTGAAGCCTAGAGTTGGTCTTATGCCAGAAAACTTCAGGGGGGCCGGGCGGTGGCGCTGGAGGTAAGGTGCCTGGCTTGCCTGTGCTAGCCTAGGATGGACCGCGGTTCAATCCCCCGGTTCCCATATGGTCCCCCAAGCCAGGAGCGACTTCTGAGCGCATAGCCAGGAGTAACCCCTGAGCGTCACCGGGTGTGGCCCAAAAACCAAAAAAAAAAAAAAAAGAAAACTTCAGGAGTAAGGTCTTCTTGTATTTAGGCCAAGGCTTTTACTTTCCATGTCCCCTATATTTTGCTGGGCCTATGCAAACAATTTTCACACTAACACAGTCTTTTCTATGCTCCTTTGACTCATTCTTAATGAAATATTGTATTATGATCAATTGTGTCAACAATACTACAGCTTTTAATGTTAAGGGAGTTGCATAAGGCTTTGGAATGCTCTGTATAAGAAATATTGTAATGTACTACAATCTAGGGGCTCGAGGGACAAAGTAAATGTAGATGTTAAAAGGAAAAAAAAGAAAAAAAATCCAAAATGTATTTAGAAAATGTATTAAAAAAAAACAAGGAAAATATGTTATAAATAGTATATCTTCCTTTCTACAACCAGTTATACATTCATAGTATTAACCCAATGTCTTTTTCCACCTATTGATGATTTCCTCTGTGCTCCAAAAGTACTTTCAGTTGGTTTAGACTCCTTATCTGATAAAAGAAAAAGAAAGTACACTAGCAAACACATTTGTGAAAATTATTATATCTCCAATGAAGTCTTTAAGACAATGGAAGAATGTTAGTAAGTCTTGTTATTAGCTGTCCATTCTGTTAATTTGGGGTATTCATTTAGGGATGAAAGCATGAAACAAATGAAATTGTCAAGAAATGCAAAGCTCTATTACTGATACTGTGGCTTTTTTGGGGTCACGTTCTGTTGCCAGGCTTCCTGGAAATAAAATAGGAGGATGACCACACATGTTTCCAAAAACCCTGGCTATACTCAGCCTAAGTATCAGCATACCTGAAGTTTGATCAGATTGATGTCCACAAAGAGAAAATGTAGAAGGGTGCTGAGACAGGGTTTGGCAAAGCAGTGATTCTGGGTGATGAATGCAGCAGATGTGGTTTCAATAGGGCAGGGTCTTGGCCTGCCTTCTCAATCCAAGATTAGCAGATTTCTACTTTGTGGCCAGTGTGGCCATGATTTTTCAGGTCTTGGTTTATATCTCTTCTAAGAAGAGTAACTCTATGGAGTTGGCCCATTGTGAACATGGTGACTGCATTTGTGGATGTGGTTAGAGATCATATTATGCAGTTTTGAATATTTCCTTGTTATGTTTTTCTCTAATGCATATATCTAACACTGACTCTCCAAAAAATAAAAAGAGAAACCTCTGGAGAGAAGACAGACCAGAATTTCCTTTTTACTTTATGTAACGTATTATGTGAGTTAACATTTGGTTTACTTAAGAAAAGTTTAAAAAATAAATAGATAGATAAAAATAAAAACAAATGGGGCCGGGCGGTGGTGCTGGAGGTAAGGTGTCTGTCTTGCCTGCACTAACCTAGGACGGACCACGGTTCGATCCCCCGGTTCCCCATATGGTCCCCCAAGCCAGGAGCAACTTCTGAGCGAATAGCCAGGAGTAACCCCTGAGCGTCACCGGGTGTGGCCCAAAAACCAAAAAAAAAAAAAAAAAAGAAAAGTTTGCCTTTCTCTTTAATGAAAAATAAAACCAATTAGGACATTATTGATAACATGCTTTTTATGTACCAATCATATAAAATTTATTATACAAAGAGCCTAAAGATAATGTAAAATCTTAAAGAGAAATATTTCTTCAGTCAGTACTATCAAGATCATACATGACTGTAATATACCATTCTCAAAACTTTATAATTTCACTGTGTCTAATTAAAACATATTTGTGCTCTTGGGTAAGAGAAGACTAGAAAAGTAATAATACCTTTTATTTTATGTATAAGGATAGAGAAACTTTCAGAAAATGAAAATAATATCTTTCCAAATCACAAAGAATCAGCAAATTTGATGACAATTTTCTCAGAAATTGAGCAGTAATGTTTATAGCTATGGTACAAGCATAATAAAAGGAAGTTGAAATTGGTTGAGATTATATTTGACTCATATAAAGTATCTGGTAAAGATTAAACCATTTAACAATTTATAATGGCTTTATAAATGTTATATTATTTAATACTTTCAAACTCTATTTTGCCCATAAAGATATTTTTAAACTACAAGTAAATGCCTATAGTACATAAAGTTATTAAGTGGCTTTCAAAAAAAAGCCAAATAATTGTTATGAATTTGACCCTGTGTTACCCAAGTCTATTCCCACCACAGAGTGGTCATCCTTGGACTCCTTTTCTAATGATTCACCTCCTTCTTGTCACCCCAAAGACTGTAATTCTTCAGATCCAAGGAAAATTCTTTCTTACAAAGTCTAGAGATGAAAGTTTCATCTAAGAGATGAAAGTTATGAGTCATATTTCAAATTTCTAAAATTATGAAATATGCACTAAGTTGTTAACTAGGTAACAGAAAAAGTAAACAGAAATCTCAAAGCTAGAGTTGGACACCACAGTCCTTGGTAAAATTTAACTGATTCACAGCCACTTATTTTGTATTTATATTAAGAAATGTTTCTACAACTGTAAAGGATTTTGGACAAAATGCAGCAGAGATAGTATGCAGCTCATGAATTTTGAAATCTCTACTTCCTGTTTTTTGCCAAAGAAACTTGACAGAGTCTAATGAAAGGCATCATGGGACAAAGTAGGATATAGCCATTATCTCTAAGTGTGTGAACACAAAATAAAGCTGTTGCCAAAGAGACAATCGGGTGCCTCATTAAAGAAATAGCCAATAGCTGCTGCTCATACATAAGGGAATCCCATAGAAGTCAATCAGTAAGAACATGAAAAGGAGAAAGTAACTACTCTCTCCTTTAGGGTTCTAATCTCTATAGGGCACGTATTTTTAAAAATATAATTTGTTGTTTTATAATAATTAAAGTAACATTCTAGCTATAGTGTTAGTGTTTATAGTGTTGATGTGCAAAGTTACTATACCTCACAACAAAAGTGTCCAAGAATTTCTGCCATTGTCTTTAAATCACCACTAATTAGACCTGCTACACCAAAACCCAAAGCAAAATCCTCGTTTTAAAGGACAAAATAGAAGAGGTGGGCTTAAAAGACATATATGGGCTTTTCAAACCCAAAAGGTCACATTCAGTCATTCAGCCTATATAGGGTATTTTTCAAGAAAGAACACATACTGAGTCACAAAACATGCGTCCATAAAATGAAGAAAGTAAATATTATATCAATTATCTTTTCAATCAGAGGCATTGAAAATAAAAGTGAAGGATCATCAGGTAGAGTTATTTCTTTTAACCCAGAAAATTATTTAATCTTCAGAATCTCATATAGTCCCCCTTGCACTGCCAGAAGTAATTTTTGTGTGCAAAGCCAGGAGTAAGCCCTGAGCATAGTTTGGTGTGACCCCAAAACATATAACAAGGAATTGCTCATAAAAATATGTGAATAAAAATAAAAATAGCTGGAAATTAAACAACAATATTAACAGCTTTATTTTTTTTTTGGTTTGTTTGGGTCACACCCGGCAGTGCTCAGGGGTTACTCCTGGCTCCATGCTCAGAAATTGCTCCTGGCAGGCACAGGGGACCATATGGGGCACCGGGATTTGAACTGATGACCTTTTGCATGAAAGACAAATGCCTTACCTCCATGCTATCTCCCGGGCCCCTATTTTTAATTTTTTAAAGAAAATTATCACATATTGATATAGTTGACCATAAACATTTGTTTCCACATACGTGAGAGCAAAGTTATTAAAAAAGAATAGGAAGAAAAAGGAAGAGAAGAAAGTTTTAAAAAGAAGTAAAGCAAACACATTTGTGAAAATTATTTTATCTCTAGTGAAGTCATTAATACTATGGTAGAAGCTTTAGTAAGTTCCTGCTGTTAGCTGTCCATTTTGTTAAATTGAGTTGTTCCTTTAGAGATGATCCCATCACATAGTTGACGTAGTTAAGTATAATACATTTATTTCCAGGTAAGTAAAAGCAAAGTAATGAAAAAACAGAAAGAAAAAGGAAAAGACATGAAGTTTTTTTTTAAAAAAAAAAAAGAAGAAAAGAAAGAAAAGGGTAAAAAAGTACAGTAGAAAACACACTGGAGGAAATTACTGTATCTTCAATGAAGTCATTGATACAATGACAGAAGGTTTAGTAAGCTCTTAATGTTAGCTGTGAAGCCTGGAGCAGAAGGGACTCCATTTTGTCAACCTAAAGTTAAGTTTCCATTTAAGGTTAAGAGGCTAAGTTACGGGGCCCAGGAGATAGCATGGAGGTAAGGCGTTTGCCTTTCATGCAAAAGGTCATTGGTTCGAATCCCGGTGCCCCATATGGTCCCCCGGGCCTGCCAGGAGCAATTTCTGAGCATGGAGCCAGGAGTAACCCCTGAGCACTGCCGGGTGTGACCCAAAAACCAAAAAAAAAAAAAAAGAGGCTAAGTTACCATGTAAAGACTAAGTTACTATCCCAACAATAATGACACATACTTCAAAGCCCTCGAAACCACATTATGCCACCCTAGACATGTAGACATAAAAGGTTATGATGAAACACTCTAAAAACAGCCTTGATAACAGCCAATCAACTTAAAGGTCAAGATTTCCTGCTTCTAGACCTTTATAAACTGGCTTGTGACTCCTGGGTGGGGTTGACTCTGGGAGGTGACCCTGGCTGGTCAGTTTGTAGCTTGTTGGTAGACGGAATAAAGCTTTGCTTTATTTCAATTGTGTGGTCTCATTCTTTAATGTGGATCCTAACATTAGCTATCCTTTGTGTTCAATTGGTGCGTTCCAATAGGGATGACAGCATAAAACAAATGAAGTGGTACTGATAACTGCAACTTTTAGAGGCCTGTTCCCAGTTGACAGGCATCTTAGAAGAGGGATCCTCAGACACTTTGAAAAGGGGGAACTTAGATCATTGGAGAGCCAAACTATATTTTTAAAAAATTACAAAAAATGGGCCTGAGAGATGTCACAGCGGTAAGGTGTGTTTGCCTTGCAAGCAGCCGATTCAGGACGAAAGGTGGTTCGAATCTTGGCATCCCAGATGGCCCCCAAAACTGCCAGGAGCGATTTCTGAGAACAGAGCCAGAAGTAACCCCTGAGCAATGCTGAGTATGACCCAAAAACCAAAACAATAAAAATAATAAGAAAAAATTTCTATGCACACTGCATATATCTATTTTAAAATTAGAAAAAAGGAACAAATAAAATATTTAAAATGAAGAAGCAGTAAATTAAATCAACAAACTTACTAATATTTCAATGGGAACTATGGAACTGCTTTGAGTGGGTCATAGTTTGAGGAACCCTGCCCAAGACTAAGTGGATGAGTCAAAGACAAAAAAAAAAAAAAAAGGAGGGGAGTTGGAGAATGTGGTCTACGTCTTACTACGTCTTACACAGGTGTTGGTTGCTAAGCAAGAAAGACAGTGGCGGCAAAAACACCCAGCAGGCTAGATTAATGTCCTCGGTGAACTTCATGTGGCCCACACACAGAGAACCCCTATAAGAAAAGTGCTAATTTTGGCAACACATATACTAAACTTGGAATGATGCAGAGAAGGAAGATATAGGGGTGGGGTGCTTGCACATGCTCCAAATAGCTTGAGTGATATCAGCCCAAATGCCAGCATACCTGAAATTTGGTCAGGTTGGTGTTTCCAAAAGGAATCATAAAGGAGTGATGGGCAGGGCCATTGAAAAAATGGTGATTCTGGATGATGGAGGAAGCAGGCAAGGATAACTTTGGTTGGGTGAGGGCTTGACCCTCCCTCTCCTCCTAAGATGGCTAGATTTCTACTGCATGGCCCAGTATACCAATAACCTTTCATGGCTTGCTTCACATTTCATTATACCTTTGAGGAAGAAATCAGAGAAAATACCAGAGTATTTATGCAACAAACTAGAATGAAGATATGAGTAAACAGAACAGATATGAGTAAACTGCTGTTGCTGTGTTGACAACAAAAGCAGTGTTGACATGAAAGCCATAGCAATGAAAATTTGTTAAGAAACTCATTCTTATTAACATAGCTAGATTTTAGTTTTGACATCTAAAATACATTGCATTAATTTTTCTGACTCCTAGAGACACTGAGGGGTTACTCCTGATACTGTGCTTAGGAATTATTTCTGGTGGTGTTCTGGTATGATATTGGATGCCAGGGTTAGAATCTGGGTCAGCTGCTTACAAGGTAAATGCTCTACCCTCTGTTCTGTCACTCGGGCTCCACATTTTATTCAATTATATTTTGTAATGAAAGACACTTACCAGAGCCCAAAGAAAGCATACTCAATGGGGAAAAACTAAAATGCTTCCCTCTAAAATCAAGCACAAGACAAGGTTATTCACTTTTATCAGTTCTATATGGTACTGAAAATAATTGCCATAGCAATTAGACAATAAAAAGTTATTAAGGGCATCTAGATTCAAAAAATAAAATCATGTGGATGACATGATACTATATTTAGAAAACCCCAAAGATTCTACAAAGAAAGCTTATAAAAACAATACATTTATACGGACTACAAAATTAACATACAAAGTCTATAGATTTCCTGACACAAATAATGTGTTAGGAGAGAAAGAAAATGTTAAAGAAAAATCCTTTTCACAATTATGCCTCAGAAAGCCAAATACTTAGGAATCAGCTTTAACTGAAGAGATAAATGAAGTATACAAAGAAAATTACAAACAGTACTTCAAGAAATTAATGAAGACACAAGGAAATGGAAATACATCCTATGCTCATGAATTGGGGGACAAATATTTCCAAAATGTCAGTAATCCCCAAAGTATTATACAGATTCAATACAATTCCTATATAGAAATCCATGCACTGGTAAAGGGGGGTCTTCTGTTGTTTCATATAACTAAAATTCAACTACAAACATGTTTGTAGTCATGGTGCTTAAATAAAGATATCTATAAAAAAATTTTAAATAAAAAAATGAACACAGGCCTCTTTTCTAATGTCATCAATTCTACTTGTTTTCTGTTTATAATACAGTTGTCTTTTTTCCACTAATACAAAGTTATGCATGATTGAGTTTCAGTCAAATGTACACCTTCACTGTTGTATATGAAAATATTTCCATAAGATTATTCTTTGCCTCTTGTCCCACCTTGACCTTCCAGATGGGGCGCTGTAAGAGCAGAATAAATAGTTTGGGAGCGAGGTTTTCGAGGTCTTTGGACAGATTTGGCTGACTGGCTCTAGGTGTGTTTTGGAGCTAGCAGGAGGCTGACAAAGGAATCTCTTCACCCAACCTTTTACCCCTTAACCCTCCTGTCTATGTGGATTATTTGCTGAGGATAAATATTGCCAAGATCTCCCCCCAAAAAATGGGACAAGGGGATGGAAATCAATTTCTCATTCTGGGAGCTCTTTGCGGATACACAAACAACCAACAAAGAAGTTAAAGGGACCCAACAGATGGGGTTCACCAGTACACATTTCCCACCATCAATGTCTCAAGTTTCCCTCCCACCCACCACCCTGTGTGTCTACAGGGAACACAAAATTCTCTCTCTCACTTCTTCCCACCCCTTTAAACACTGGTTTACAACATTGTTACTAAGGAGTATCATGCCTATCACTTTGTCTTGTTTCAGCATCTAATTCATTCCAGAGTTATCGTTTCTAACTATCGTTGTCATAGTGGTTGGTCTCATCTCTGCCCTAATCGTATACTCCCACTATTTATGAGAAGTTTCATACCATGGACTGATCTTCTTTGGGCCTTATCTCATTAATACATTAAAATACATTAAATGTATATATAATACATTTAATACATTAAAATGTATTAAAGACTTTCATATTAAAACTAAATATGTAACATGCATAGAGTAAAACATAGGTAGAGTTCTCCATGATGCTGAAACTTTAAGGGTGAAACCACTGATTAAGCAAGTGAAAGCAAAGATTTTTTTTTCCAATGGGGCTACATTAAATTAAAATTTTTTTGCACTTCAAAGGCAATGGATGATCAGAATACAAAGACACAGATTGGGAAAAACTATTTGCATACCACACACTCATCCAATTAAGAATTGCAAAGACTTGTAAAGACAGAACTTTGCAAGATATAAAATGTTCAACCCTGGGGCCGGAGAGATAGCATGGAGGTAAGGCGTTTGCCTTTCATACAGAAGGTCATTGGTTCGAATCCCAGCATCCTATATGGTCCCCCGAGCCTGCCAGGAATGATTTCTGAGCCTGGAGCCAGGAGTGACCTCTGAGCACTGCCAGGAGTGACCAAAACAAAACAAAACAAACAAAAAAGTTCAACCCCATCTGAAAATGGGGAGAAAAGATGAGTAGAAACTTCCTCAAAGAAGACATATATGGTCAAAGGGCACATGGAAGCATGCTTTAAAAAACTGATCTTCGGGGCCAGAGCGGGGCCAGAGCGCAGGGCGATAAGACATCTGCCCTGGCGACACTAGCCTAGGACAGACTGCGGTTTGGTTCCCCCGGGATCCATACGGTCCCCACGCCAGGAGCGATTTCTCAGCACATAGCCAGAGTAACCCCTGAGCATCATGAGGTGTGGCCCCAAAATATAAATAAATAAATAAAACGAATCATTAGAGACATGCAGATCAAAGCCACAATCATATATCACCACATGTCACAAAAACTGTCATTCATTCAAAATAAAAGTTTTTGAATGGATGCAACAGAAAAGAGCTTGCATTCACTGCTGGTGGGAATGTTTACTAGTACAGCCGTTTAGGAAGACAATATGGATATTTCAAAAAAAACTAGTAATTATATTTTCATATGATTCAGCAATTTCACTTCCAAGGGTTTAAGAACTCTATTCATAAAAGACATTTATACTCCTATGTTCAATGCAGCACCATTTAAAACAACAAAGAAATCTGAGAATGACCAAATCAAGAACATGACTGGATAAATAACAATCATATATATACATAATGGAATAGTACTTGGTTATAAGATGAAATCATGCAATTTGCTGCTACATGGATAAGTCTGGAGAGTACCATACTGATTGAAGTTTGTCAGAAGGAGAGGGTTAGACACAGATTATCTCTCTCATATGTGGAATATAAAGAAGTATGGTAGAGAAATAACAAATGTTCAAGGTCAACAGATACTGAGAATTGGTCTTCTGTAAGAAGTTACCATAGGAGTCATCAGAGGTATATTGGGAAAAAGTGGAGAAAAATCTGTTGAAGGAAGTAATGCTGGAAGTGTAAAACCATACCAGTAACAGTGTTTGCTTAAGAATTTTTAGAATCACTCGTATATTGGCCAAGACTAAAGGAAAAAAGATTTTACAAATATGTTTTTATTGACCTAATAGTTGTTTATTCCATTAATTTGATATCAACAATTTTTTTCTTTTCATTGGCACTAGGTTAAAATTATTGAAAATGGTGATTTTTTTCTCTTATTATTCTCAAATAATATACAAGAATGGGAAAGAATTTCAAGTAAGTAGATATTGGCATGAATAGGTAGGTTTTGATGTTCTGATATGAACCCAAACAAATATTTTAGTTCTGAACTCTTCCTTGTGAGGCCTGGAAGAGTTTCCTTAACTTCATAGTGTTCTGGATTCAAACTCTTATCTTACTTCCAAGAAAGTTCCTAGTCAGGAACTTGTGCCATGTTACATTACTTAGTCAATACTATGATCTGAGAAAGCTTATATACAAATTGAGGGAAAAATATTCTGGAGAAAAATGATTTAAGGGCAAATGAACTCCATAAAATGGAAATCTCAGAAAATTGCACTAGAGCTTAGGGCAGCAAAGGGATTTACTAAATAAAAAAAAATGTCTAAATTATAAAATATTCATCCAGAAGACTTCATTATTTTAAGGTCCATTCTGAATCAAAGTTCTCAGAGTTTGAAGTAGCCCCTTTCTTTGTAATCTGTAGAATAGCATTTACCTAGGGTGAACATTCTCCCTGCAATTGTATGACGTGATGAAAAGAGGAATAAGCAACCCAGAGATCTTAAATGTCAGATAACTAATCCTTTGCAAAACCTTGACATTTCATTAAGAGAAAAAAAATGATAACTACTGACTTCTCAGGTAGCTGGTCTGGGTTGAAAACTCCGCATCCTTCTTAGAATGTATAGGAGCACATTCCCTTTCCACCTGAAGATACAGCAGCCCACTGCCACACATGACATCCTCTGACTGAAACAGCCCAACTTCACAAATTAAAATTATCAAACTGCCAGGTCACCAAATTTGTCCCAGATCTATAGATTCTAGGCCAAATGACTGAAAGATATCACACAATGACTCAAAATTTTATAATAGTATCAGTCCAGTAAGATTAGAGCAAATCTAATGGGAAAGTTACAAAGAGGAACACCAAGCTCAGTGAGACTAACAGTAACACAGAAAGAGAAGTTATCACCAACTACAGCCCAATAAATCCTCAATGACTTCAGTAATACTATTGAGAGATATAACAGTTATTAAAAATGATTTAAGTTTTAATAATTTTTATTTAAGTTTTGAAATTTTATCTGACTTTGTGTTGTAACTATCTGATGTAAATTTGTTTGTGCCTGCAAGGGGACAGGCTAGGAGTGGTGAATGTGAAACTGGGGGTTCTGGTGGTGGGAATATCACACCAGCAGTGGAACTGGCGTTTGAACATTTAAGGTCCAAAACAATTGTACTATGAACAACTTGGTAAATCACAGTGTTATAATAAAAAATTTTAAAAGAGAAGACATATATTCTAACACATTAGAAAGAGAAAGTTGCATTATCTGTTATTGACTCTAAATTTATACTGGAAATGCTCAGATCTGAGATCAGCCTCTGGTGCACTTACTTCACAAGGAAATCCTGTGACTTCTATACTCCTCCCTGCTTTACCCTCTCTTTAGGTCAAGTTGTTTTTGCCTAGTCTTTCATCTAGCTTATGTCTCTCTATTCACTATAGTCCCCTTGCGTGTCTCTGTTCTGCTTTGTTTGTTTTTTGTTTTTGTTTTAGAGGGATTCTTGGGGGGGGGCACATCCACTGACGCTCAGGGATTACTCCTGGCTTGGGGGACCATATGGGATGCCAGGGATTGAACCAAGGTCCATTCTGGATCAGCCAAGTGCAAGGCAAATGCCCTCCCACTGTGCTATTGCTCCGGTCCTCTATTCTGGTTTTATGGCTCTCTTTGCCTGGAACCTGAATTCTGCAGACAGTTGCTTGGCAAACTCCCTCATCTAATCCTACCTGATTTATCCTGAGTAACCTTGGTCAATCTTTCCAATATTACCTTCTCACTGTTCTCATTCCAAGTTTCCCATATCATTGAGCTCTCTTCCTTTTGTCAACTGGTATTTATTGGTTGATATATTCATTATAATAATTATTTCACTGTGTCTTTTTTGCTCTTTTTTGTTTATTTTTGTTTTGAAGCCATATTCTATTTGCTCAAGGTTTACTCCTGGCTCTATACTAACTTATAGTATAGAGCCAGGAGTATAGTATAGAGTATAGTATAGAGGCTCGTGGACCATATGTGATTCTGGGGATCATATCCAGGTCTACCATTGTAAGGCAAGAGCCATATCTGGGGTAATATCTCTCAAGCCCTACTTCTTCTTTTTATTTATACTTAACCTACAACAGTGACTATCACCAAGATGACATTTACACAGTTATAATGATGACTAAAATGAAAACTGAGCCTAAAACTAAAGGTATTTTGAAATAACCGTAAAAAACTCATACAATGTGATATATTCTGAGAGCATCCTTGCATAGAGCCTTTACACACTATATTTTAGCTATCTTTAAAAATAAGATATCTGGTTATCCATAATAGAAACATGAGGGAAAAATTATTAGAAATAAAACTCTTTCATTTGATCATATGTAAAATAGTGAGAGTGATAGATAACTTATAGAGTTATTTGAAGCATAAGTATAGTGTGTATATAAGGATGCTTGGAAATGGAAATAGACTTGGTAAATATTCTAAATGAACTAAACTGTCATGACTTTGACTTTCTAATGAAATAAATTGCCTATTGTCAACTGGATTAGCAGGAGAAAAGAAACGTGTAAATTGTTTAGCTATAGAAAAGTATAAAGGCCTGGAGCAATAGTATAGAAGGTAAGGCATTTGCCTTGCATGCAGACAACACAGGTTCGAGCCACAGAATCTCATATGGTCCTTAATCTTTCCAGGAATAATTTCTCAGCATAGGTTAGTCTGCCAGGAGTAATTTGTGAGTGCAAAACCAGCAGTAACCCCTTAGAACCATTAGGTATTTCCCCAAGCCCAAAAGTATGTAAGTAAATAAATAAATACATTTTTTTAAAAAGCTCCTTAAAGGAGTAAAAACTTGAAAATATTTAACCATGACCACTTCATCTTAAGAGAAAATTGGAAACTTAATCACAAACTGAAAAATTAAAAAATTACATGTCAAAAATCATTTTATAAAACAAATATTCTAGAAGGACATTGCTCACATAAAATAATATACATATATTATATTTGAATCATTATAATCACTCTGAATATTAAGTTTTTATGTTCATTAAAATCTACTTAAGGAGGAAGAACATGCATATCATTCACTGAAGTTTACTAAAACATATATTGAACATCTAGTAAATTGCAGCACAAGCAACTTAAACATAAGCATAAAGACTAAAGACACCTGAGTGTTCATAGTCTTAAACCTGAAACAGATAGTATAAGCGATTTATTTAACTTTTTCAAATACATATTAAATATTAGTGCTTAAGAGGAAATAACTGGGGCCGGGTGGTGGCGCTGAAGGTAAGGTGCCTGCCTTACCGTGCTAGCCTTGGGCGGACCGCGGTTCGATCCCCCGTGCCCCATATGGTCCCCCAGGCCAGGGGCGACTTCTGAGCGCATAGCCAGGAGTAACCCTTGAGCGTCACTGGGTGTGACCCCCCCCCCAAAAAAAAAAGAAAAAAAAACTTAAAAAAAAAAAAGAAGAAATAACTAAATATACCGAAAAGGTGTTTATATGGAAGATCTCATTCCTAGGATACATATTTCCTTACTGTAAATCATTAGAAAATCCAAAATGAGAAAAGTCAATAATTGGGTTTATATCAAAGAGATAAAGCTGAGTAAGTGTATGGTATTTAATAGAAATTTTTCTTTTTTCTACTTCTTAAAGTACTCTGCTGAGAAGTCAATTCATATTTGTTAGTCAAAAGGAAGTTGAAGTTATTGGTACCATATTTTTATCATTTAATTTAAGATTTTTATTATGTAATATTGCTTTAAAATACATCTACATATGTATTTTTGTTTACCATTAAGGATAAAAATTCCTTAACATTAGAAATAAGGTCATATCCATACTTGACCAATGCTGTGTTTGTTAAATATATTTAATCAAATTTGTTGTCTTATATTTTGAGATCTTTAGAAGATATTCTTTATTTTTACATCATTTAAATATTATCTCTTTAAACTCTTAAAGAATTACAAACAATGTCTGGAATAAGGAAACTGAAATAAATGATGTGGGTCATTTATGCTTCAGCATATTATAAATGGATTTGAAGTCAGTTGTTAGACTTCAGGTCCAGTGGTGTTAAATAATGGCTTTTTGTCATACTGCTCTTTAGTTTTTGACTGAAGTCTAGTATAATCTCAGAATATTTTCTAGATCTTGAATGATTTGTTTTCCTTTAGATATTTATGCCCCAACAAGTAGATCAGGTTTTATCATACCTGTACTACAGTCTATCACTCAAAAAAGAAATTTATATATGAAAGAGTCAAAGTATTTTTCTTTATTCTTTGATTATTTTCCTTTTCTATTCACAAAGCTAGTGGTTAAATTATGTTTCTTATATTTTCATACTAAAATAATTTGCCTTTGGGTAGAAACCAAGAACAGTCCATTTTCAATTCTAAAAGGTTATTTTCCTAATAGTTCAAGTGAAAAAAAACTCTTATCTTACAATATGCCTTGATACATTGGTTATTTGGGACAATATTGCTATACTGTAGTCTCATTTAAATTTTTTTATATGTTCTAAGTATTCTACCCTTAAGAAAAGGTCCAATAACTACACAGAAAACAAAAGCAATGTTCCAAAAGCCCACATCTACTACTCTTTCCAGATTGCTTTAATAGTTTGTTTTCTTTGTAATAAGTTTAAATTTTTAATGAGACTATTTTATTTTCCACTTTTTACATTGCTGTGCCAAAAATTTCTTCTTACCTCAGAGGAAACTAAGAATTGCAAAGAAGAGTACTGGAACATAATAAAATAATCATATAGCTTACATTTGTAGAGCATTCACCTTGTGCCAGGAATGATGCTAAGTGCTTTATCTGTATTATTATAGTAAATATCTATAACCCCTGCCCCATGTAATTTTTCTTATATTAAATAGGTGAATCAGTGCTCAAAAAATAATTTGTCTATAGTCGCTTATCTGTAATAAATGACAGATCCCAAAGAAAACCAAACCAGATGTGCTAAGGAATCCTTGTTCTTCATATTTTTTGTACAAACAATTTTTGGGGTAAGTGGTCTCCCAAGCTGTGCCTCAAGGGGCCCAGGTTCACTCTTGGTAATTCTCAGTCATTCAGTTCAGTGCTAGAGGAGCGTAAAGATGCTGTTCTGCTTAAGTCCTATAGTGCTAGAAATCCTTTTGGACTACCTTAGTGGTGCTCAGGAGCCACTAGGGCTACATTCAATGATGGATGGCAGATCATATGAGGCCAGGAATCAAACTAGGTTCAAGTACATGCAAGACATGTGTCCCAAGTGCTGTACCATTTCTCTAATATTAAAAATCCAACTTTAATTTTAGAATGTGTTAGATTTGGAAACTGTATCAAATGCTAAAACAATTCATGTTATAGTCTTGCCTAACTTTATACAAGTAATTAATCTTATATTCTATCATTTATTTGTGAAAGATAAGAAATCTGTTACTAGTTAAACTCCAGGCTTTACTTGTTTTATTAACTAGAGTCTTTTATTTTCCTTCAAGCTTTACCCAATGGTAATGCCATAAAAAATTAGTATAGAGAGTGCATTTGAGATTTTCTGTTCAAAATCTTCAAATTTATCAGAGGTTTTGATAAGAAAATAATTTTCATAACTAAAGTCTTCATAGATACCATGATACAACAAAAATTTTTTTTCATATTCTCTAAAGTTATCTGTGGCAGTTTCTCAATCCTTCCATGTTGTTCCTGTTTTAATGACTAGGCAATCTTGAGATGTACTGCTTAGAATCCTGTAGATTGCTCTGAACTGGTTTATTAGATATTTTCTCATAATTAGATTGAAGTTTAGGATTTTTCAAAGAATATCAAAGAGGTATAATCCCAGTTTTACCACTTGTTGCTATTTGTCACTTTTAGATATATCTATATTAAAGATAGGCAGAGTATTTCTAACTTCCATTCTACCAACAATGAGCTACAAGTATAACATAATTTAAAAAAATAGGAGGGGCAATAGGATAAGAATATAATGTAAAAATTCATGATGACGGGCCCGGGAGATAGCATGGAGGTAAGGAGTTTACCTTTCATGCAAAAGGTCATCGGTTCGAATCCCGGTGCCCCATATGGTCCCCCGTGCCAGCCAGGAGCAATTTCTGAGCATGGAGCCAGGAGTAACCCCTGAGCACTGCCGGGTGTGACCCAAAAACCAAAAAAAAAAAAAAAATTTCATGATGACTTGTTTACTTTTATATTGATAGTGATTAATTTGATCATTAATGTACACACAGAATATTATTAATGTAGTGATGTTTCAAGTGAAGTTACAATATTTTATGTTTTAAATATTTCTAAGACAAAATCTTTGTGCAGAAAGAAAGTTAGTTGGGAGATTTGAGATATAGTACAATGGGTAGGATGCTTATTATCCTTGAGCATTGCTGGGTATGGTCCTAAAACAAACAAATAAAATATTGGTATATATTTCTTAAATAATATTAATAATAAACAAATAAAAATATACATAATGTTTATATAATGTTATATTAAGTCAAATCCTCATAATGTATAATTGTTTTACAAGCAGCAATCCCTAGGTTCAATTTCTGTCATCTCATATGGTTCCTCAAGTACCATCAGGAATCAGCAGTGATTCCTGAATGCAGACCCAAGAGTAGCCCCTGAGCACCACTGGATGTGGCCCACAAAACAAACACAAAAGAATCTTTGAAAATAAAACTTATGAATTAAACTTGTTCTGCCCCTAACCTCTGAGGTCAAGATGCTGAGCTCTTCTGAGAATGAGAAGTTGAAAAGAAAAAGGAAGTGTCACTCTACCATTACCATACCCATATATACAATCTTCAATTGTTCTCCAGAGGCAAAGTACATATCTGGAGTAAGTTGACTCAAGATTAAGACACAAGTAAAGTGTTTCCTCAAAACAATAAGCAGTGTAAAGAGATGGTTAATTCAGCCCCATAGTATGAATTTGAATTTATAGACAGATTATTTAACTCCTTGTGACTCCATAAGATAGGAATGAGAAAAGTATATATTTAATAAAATTTGGGGGAGAACAAAATAAGCCAATAACTTAGAATTGTACCTGTCATATAATAGAAATTTGATAAGTTGTATTTAGTTCTTTCTTTTTTTGGGGGGGGGCCACACCCGGTGACGCTCAGGGGTTACTCCTGGCTATGCGCTCAGAAGTCGCTCCTGGCAGGCACGGGGGACCATATGGGGAACCGGGGGATCAAACCGCAGTCCGTCCTAGGTTAGCGCAGGCAAGGCAGGCACCTTACCTCCAGCGC
>PVKC010012636.1:0-23602 GCA_004027635.1 Crocidura indochinensis
TGGGTCATTGGACCTCAGTTATTTCCACCGAATAAAGCTGATATTTCCACAAGTCTGACTATCCGTGAGCTGTTCACTCGCCGATTCACCTCAGAACCGCTGGTTACTGGGTGGTAGACGCGTTCTCCGAGTTGGAGGAGAGAGAACTCGTCCTCCCTACCTCCGTTAGAGAATCTCTCCTGGGAACGGATTACATCAAGGATAAACACTGGAACAATTGTATATGGGAGGGGACAGGCTGTTGAATGGTGTGATGCTAGGATGTTTCACATATCAGTCCTATTACCAACAGTTTTGTAAACCATAGTGCCTTATATATTATTTTTTTTTAAGTACCAGTATCTCACTTTGAAAGATGAGAGTGAATGTATTAGACCTGGTGACTTTCTTCCCTAATGTTCAAGCATATAGAATAATAAAAATTCTCCTTTGCGACAATATTCATCTGTGCTTATTTCCTTAATTGCTGACAAATTAGAAGACTCTTAGCTGAACCCACCAAAATGATCTGAGATGCATAAATGTTGGGTCTAGGGAGGCAATCTGATGAAATATTATCTGAAGAAGAAGCTAGAACTTTGTCTCCCTTCCTGTCATGTTTGGCTCCCCCCAAATCTCAACTATGGCAGCCCAGAAAAGAATTTTTAAAACAGTTTTCTTGGGCCTGAGCGAAAGCGTAGTTGTAAGGCATTTATTTGCCTTGCATTGGGCTGATCGAGGTTGGCCCTCGGTTCGATCCCTGGAGCACCATATGGTCCAAGCCAAGAGCGATTTCTGAGCTCATACCCAAGAGTAACCCCTGAGTGTCACTGGATGTGGCCCTAAAGACAAAAAAAGTTTTCTCTCTATATCCATTTTGCCCTAGAAAAGCAATACAGATGAACACTGTCAGATCCACCTTATTTTATTATGTGTTTGATTTTTGAATTAAGATCTGGTCTTTGCACATTCAAAAATGTTTTTTTCTGTTGCCAAGTTTCCACATAATCCACCTCCAGTTATTGATCTCACCAGAACCCACCATGCTATCAACTTAATCTCCAACCTCACTTTGCAAACAGCAAGCAAATACACATCTATTCAAATAACCTATTCGTGGTGTTTTTAATAGAGTAACTTAAGCGCATTAAGTCAGAACAGTGTTGAAAAGACCTGACGTTTCTAAGACTGTTGGGATTTCTAGGTGAAGAATAAACAAGGTCATAATGTTGAGCTTTGCTATTCCTTTCCTGTCAGTTATTTTAGAAAACCAGTAATGACATTTCACCCAAAGCAGAAACTATGTATTTAGCTATCAGGAAGAGAAAACAGATGGTGAAAAGAACAAAATACTAAATATAGTGGAATAGAACAACTCATTATACAAATATGTTCCTTTTGTTATTATAGGTGTTTGGATCACACCTGACTGTGTTTATAAATTTCTTATTGTTCTATGCTCAGGAATGACTCTTGGCAATTTTGAGGGATCATCTATGGTGTGCATATCAAACCTACTCAGTTGATTGTAAGCCACAATCTGGAAATAACCTAAGTGCTCGAGAACAGAAGAGTGGATAATTCCATATGTGTCTACACAATGGAATGCTGTACTGCTGTTAGGAAAACAAAGTCATGAAATTTGCTTAAACGTGGATGAACATGGAAAGTATTATGTTAAAGAAATAAGTCAGAAGAAAATATTCATAGAAGGATTACACTTATCTGCTGGATATAAAAAATATAAGGCAATAGTGGTGATGGGGGAAAGTGTAGGTAGGACAGAGTATGACCCAATATCACAACATTGTTGGAAATAATCACTCTGAGAAAAGCTGAGAATTGCAAGGAGGTAAATTGATATACAATGGTATAACTCTAATAACAGTATTACAAACAATGGTGATTAAAAGAAAAAATGAGGGAGAGAGAGAAAAATAAGAATAGTGTTTACCATAGAGACAGATTGTAAAGTAGGGATGGTCACTGGGGAAATTGTTAGCAAGAAAAGACCACTTCTGAAGGTATGGTTGTTGGATCTTTGTACTACCCAAACTCAACTATCAATAATATTTTATACTATATCCAAAATGATTTAATAGAAATATAAATAAATAAAAATTTTAGAAGTGTATTAAACCAAGAAAGGGATAGTGAAGGCTTAATTTAATAACATATTAACCTTGTTGTTATTGTTTTTTTCACTTGTGCAAGACAATAATCTTTGAAATAGCATCTGCTTATATTTACTGTTCAATAATCATTATTTAAGTTTTCTGTTATTTGAGTTTTGGGATATTCATTGAACTGGAGGTATACTAAGTGTGAAAAAGAAAGTCCAGATGAGTTCAATTTTTTAATATAAGACTATATATACCAAGCTTAGGAAGCTGTTCATATGTAGAGCCCAGTCTTCGTGGAAGAAAAAGAGATCTTTAGACTTTCAGACTCTATGTTTAGATAATCACAGAATAAATTCTGATAAAAAGGTAGTGAGAAAGCAGAACAGCGTAATAATAAGGCATTCATAATCAAAATCATTCAGAAATATTAGTGCAGACTCTTTTAAATAAATAGTATCCTATAAAGATATGTCTGGTTATTTGTGGCCCAAAATTGGAAGAGAAGAAATCTAGATGAGCGAGGTCTGGAGAAATGTCATGGTGGTAGGGCCTTTGCGTTGCATGCAGAAGAATGGTAGTTCAAATCCTGGCATCCCATGTGTTCCCCCGAGCCTGCCAGGAGCAATTTCTGAGCGTGGAGCCAGGAGTAACCCTTGAGCACTGACAGGCATGACCCAAAAACCAAAAAAAAAAAAAAAAAAAGAAAAGAAATCTAGATGATCCAACCAATATCTAGTAGTCATAGTATAATTTTAATACTCTACATTCAGGAAGAGAAAACAGATGCAGATATTTATTTGCAAAAATGTTCTCTCACCTCTAGATCTAGCACTTTCATTCATCCCTCTCTGTGTTATTGTAATTGGTTTTAACTAGCTAGATCCATACTCTCTGTTTCTCCCATATACAATAGGAACCTAGGAAAAAAGTCATTAATAACTTGTTGAATGAGTGAATAATAAAGAATTCTACTTCTCAATAGAAGTAAGATCCTTTTAGTTGAAGACGAGGCCTTAAAAATCTGCGTTTATACCAATTTACATCTTTATGCCTTTCTCATTACTTCTGGCTGAATATTTTAGCAGGAATATTCTTGCAGGTTTTATCTTCAGGACTTGAAGACTGATCATTCATCCTGTCTAAAATACTATGTGAAATAAGCCAGAAGAAGAAAGACAAGCATATAATGATCACACTCAACTACAGTATATTGAACAAGCAGATGAAGAAAGAACTGCAGTAAAAAAGAGGGGTTTTTGGAAGGGGGGGTATTGGTGGTGGGAACATTGCATTGGTGAAGAAATGTTCTGTTTATGATTGAAACACAACTATAATTATGCTAGTAACCATGGTGCTTAAATAAAGATTATATATACATATAATATATATGTATATATATATATATATATATAGAGAGAGAGAGAGAGAGAGGAGTTTAAATCACTCTTCACCCCAGAATTTAGCTGGAGAAGACTAAAGGAGAACAGAAGTCAAAGTGAGAAAGAAGATATAAGGGAAGTAATAGGTGAATAGAAATAAGGCCTTCTAATATACTAGTGATATGGGAGAAAGGTATAGCTAAAACCCAAAGCAAAGACTGGACAACACTGAAAACATGAGCTCTCAGTAATGATTCATGGAACTGAAGTATGAGAACACTAAAGAGGGAGATAAAACTAGTGTTAAGACTGTTTTTGAGATATTATGTTCCTGCATCACAATTTCAACTCAATAACTTTATCAATCATGATTTTTAACTAAATAAAAATATCAATAAGATAAAATATTATTGCACATGATAGTTGTGACTTTGTGAATTATTCCCTGACCATCTAATTTTAAATTATAATTCTCATAGATTTCTATTTTCTGTATAATTTTTACATTATATTTATCATTATGTAATATACGATATAGCTGTATTTCTATAAATCATCCTCCCATGCTTCAACTATATCAGGATAGGAAGTATTTTCATTTTATTTATTCCTTCATTTTTATCAAATTCCTAGCACAGTGGTGTCTGAATATAGCAGACGCTCCAAATGTATGTGTTGATTTAATGAGAAAATCAATCAATAATATGAAGAAAGCTTGGTTAGGGTCGCTGAGGAGCAGGGGATGGAAAGGAATATATTAGTTACTTACTCTGAAAGATAAAGCAGAATTAAATAAACTAAGATCTCGTTGCTAATGAACTACTAATGGATGATACAACCTTAAAATACTACTATATTTCCCCTCTTTAGTTTCATTGCTTCAGATAAACTAAAAGCAAAATGTTCTATGATATCCATTGCATATTATATATTATATTATTACAGATTTTATCATTTATTCTATGATCCTATTTTATAAAACAGATATACAAAAAGTCTTTTCTTCTAATATAAATTATTAAAATGGAGAAATGTATATTCTAAAAATGATGACATACAAAAATACAACTCTACATATATATATATATATACTGATGACATTAAAAATATATATAAAGCAATCTCCTATTCGAGGCACTTTTCTCCAGCTGGTCTAAGACATACATCATCATGACTTCTAGATTATAATTTATAAGGAACAAATATGGTAGCTTTATAGGCCCCTGACCATTGCAAATTTACTGATGGCAAAGCCTGTCTCCTCAGAAAGGAAGCAAAAGGTGACACATTCTGTTAACTTCCTATTATACATTCATAACTTCATCTTTCAATTCAATGTCATAAAGAATTTATGTAGGACATTAATCATGCACAACCACTAAATTGTTCTCATTTCTGTGATAATTGTTTACTCCTATAAATGGTTTGCATTGAGCTCCAACAATTCAGGAGAATAAAATATATATTCTACTTACCTTCCTCAGAGGGGAAAATTAGCCTATAAAAAAAGACAGCAAACTGAATATATAATATGAACAAGAGAAAAACCAACATTTTCTATAGTTCTTTTATTTTGAATTACTATATGTAATTATATGAGAACCTTCCAAGAAAAATATTAAAGACAAATTAAAAAAACAATAACAATATAATGCTACATGCCATATAAACCCTCTTTAAGAGCTTCATGACATGATTGACTTTGACATCAGCTAAAAGGCCTTGTAAGCAAAACTAGCACATTGCTAGTCAAAGAAGCAAATTCTGTTCAAAGGGGTGTCAATCATTTACTGGAAACAAAATAAAAGAAAATCAAATATTTAATTTACTTATGCCTGGTGAAATGGGTATGAAAACTTATGATTGGATTTTTAACCCTGAGTCCTTTAATGGTTCTTTAGCCTTGATATTGGCACCTAAACTCAGTTATCTCATAGGTAAAAACTAGAGGACTGTAATACATCAGTTGGAAAAGATTTTTTTTTGTCCTAATGACACTTTGTGAATCCTTAAAAGAATCTCAGCTGATCAACACTTTGCTTGGAAAAAGAAAGCAATGATTTGTCATCTGTTTTTAGATTCCCCTCACTGCCTACTGAATAAAATAAGAATTGGATCAATTTGAGACAGCCCTTCAGCCCAAGGGTGCCATAACTAATGGCGACGTCTATTCCTGCTTTCTAAATGGAATCCAACTATATATATATTTTTTTTTCCTGTGGTAAAGTGTCTACTTTATGAGCATAATAAATAGCAATTGCCCTTTAATGGCAACTTGAGCTGTGACCATTATGACACAATTTAAGTGCTTAAAAACACTAATGGGAGTGATACAACGTTAATTATACTAAGAATATGGAGGCTGTACACAAGAACTCCTGCAAAATTAAGTAAAACCCTGGCTAATTCTAATTACAGTCTGTCTGGAAGAGATAAGGGAAATTAAGCACCCCCTCCTTTTTAGTGTGTCCCTAAAATAACAGCACTATTTGCCTACATTCTTTGAAAAAATTCTAAGTGACTCAGGGAAGCCGGAATCTGAAATGAAATAATTTTTCTTCGGTCAAAAAAGAAGGGAAAAAGATAAATTACTTACATAGAAAATGTATCTTTCCTTCAAACAATGCTTACTTTATGCTGCCAAGCTTAAAACATGAGCTAAAACACCCACTTTTAAAGGGCTCATTCATTAAATTGTCAGATACAAATTTATGTCATGGGGGGTTTTAAGAAATGTTTCATATAAACCTTATAGAAAAAATATATTTGCCAAGTGAAAGCAGGTAGATAAACTTACACCTTATCTATGTAAAACTGGTGAATTCTGTTGATTGTACTTTTATTGTTAAACTGTAAATTCTTTTGTTTTGACTTTTGGACCACATTCAGATCTGGTTTTAGTGGTGTAGGATTGCTTACAGGGTTTGTGGGGAATCAGAAAGAAATGGGATTGAACACAGGCTTTCTGCATTTTAAGGATGTGTGGTTCCCTTTGAACTATTTTTGTGTCCCAGGTTTTTGTTTTTTCATCTTTGCCATTTTAAGTACTTTTCCCTAAATATTCATCATCTCTAATGGTTTCCTCTTTTCCATAGTGCATTTATTGAATACCTTCTATGTACTAGTTAGTACTGGGCATAATAAAAGGGTCTAACAATTTTGCTGCCTTGAAGATATTGATGATCTTAAAGGAAAAACTGTTGGAAACAAAATAGTACTTAATTATATCAGTATTTATTACCTGACAAAATACTATGTTCTCTGCCTTTGTCTTCCCCCTTTTATTTCATTCATATTTTCTTTCTTACTTTACTCAATATAAATTGATTTCCATAGATCCCTAACTGAATTATAATGAAGTAGTAGAAATTAAGTTGGCTTTTGCCAAGGCTTTATTAACAATGTGTTAGAAATAAGTAGTGCAGATGAAAATCCCTATTGTATAAAAAGTAACACTTAAGAATAGTACCATTTTTAAAAGGAAGAAAACTGAATCTCATAAATGCTAAATATAATTGAATATCAACCTATTATTTACAATGTATATATAAATTTTTATCATAAAGTGCACCATTATTAGGATAAGAAATTCATTTTAAGTAAATGATGATACTAACTAAAACATTATAAAGCATCTCATATTCTTTAAATAATCTATTTGCAATTTGACCCAAACCATGATATCAAATATAGTTTAAAGAACTACCATCACTTCAAATCATTAATTATTTCTAACAGTTTCTAATTTGTTAACAAATCTACTTTCAAGTGACCCATAGGACATATGTCAAATAATTGCCTTGAAAAGTTATTTGTAATTCAGTAATAATGATCATTATGTTCTATTCCATTTGTGTTTCATTTAAAAATAATTGTATCATTACGCCTAAGTAAGTTTCAAATTCAAGCTATTTTGTAGATTAAATTTTCTCATATATGTACATTTTATTGTCTGGCTGCCAAGTCAAACTAAACAGAGCATTTATTTACAAATGAGAGGTTCTTTTATCATTTCTCACGACTGTTTTTGAAAAGTGTTTAAGGTATTTATTTTTGAAAATTTAAGCCTATTAATAAGAATTTGAACTTGGATATGCTTTATATTATTCTCTCACATCAGAGATGTTTTTCCTTTTGGGATATGCATTTTCTCCATATTTTATTTTATAGGCAAGCATCAATGTTTTCAGATTTTTTTCCCCTCTGGAAAGTAATTCTACATTCTATTATTCATTATTTTTAATTTGCTCTGCCTTTGTGTTTGTTTGTTTTTGGTTTGGGGCCAGACCCAGCAATGTGCAAAGGTTATTCGTGGTTCTACATTCAGGGATTACTCCTGGATGTGCTAGGGGAGATATCATCTGGGATCACAGCCAGGGATTGAAACTGGGTTAGCTACACGCAAAGCATACACCTTACTGGCTATTCCACTGATTCAAGAGTGTTGATGGCAGGTATCTCTGGTTCATAATTTCCAGGTTCCTCAACATTTTCAATACATTTTTTTTTGGTTTTTGGGCCACACCCGGTGACATTCAGGGGTTACTCCTGGCTCTGTGCAGAAATAGCTCCTGGTTTGAGGGATCATATAGGGCCCTTGGGGATCGAACCACAGTCTATCCTAGGTCAGCTGCAAACACCCTACAGCTGCTCCACTGCTCAGGCTCCAACATTTTCAATATTTTTATTATGAAAATTTGATAATAAAGATGTTCAGATTCAGAAGGTAGGAATATGTATTGGAAAGGCAAGAAGAAAGGAGAAGTAAGTCCTCATGTAGGGAAGAATTTGGCATAGGACTAAATCAAGTATGACTCATTTTGTGGGGATTTAATGGAAAACTGTGTCTATGTAGGCCTTCAATAACTCTTTGCATCTCTTACCAATGGATAAGAATGTTACAAAGAATAGAAGGATCCTACGGAGTGGTCAGGTTGTCTGAGATTTTGGGGCTTGGCTATTTGCCTTTGGCTTCAACTATTAGTCTCTCAGAATTCTATGGTCTATGAAAAACCATTCTGTAATTCTTTACAAATAACTTATGTTTTTGATGGATAGCACTATGGGCTGGGTGCTAGCCTTTTACTTGTCCACTTGAGTTTGATTCCAGTTACCCCATAGGGTACTTTGAGTAACCCTTGAGACTGCTGGTTGTGTACCCAAAAACAAAACCAAACAAGCAAACAAAGAAGCAAAATAACAATTTCTATTTAACATTGTCAACTTACAAGATTATTTTCCCTTTATTTTAATGTTATTTGAAAAGAATGCTTTTGGCTCTGTCTCTATGATATCTCTTTCGTTTTCTGTCTCTGAAACAAATGCAGACACACAAACACTTGCCAGAAAACAAAATTTGAGGAAGCATTAAGGAAAAGAAGAAAAGTAAGAAGAGAAAGTACAAACCACTCAAAAAAGTATAGTGTGAGAAATAATAAAAGCCGTTGTGCTGATTGTCTCTGGAGACAAGTTCTGCTGGAACACAGAAGTTTGAGATGTGGTTCTGGAGAGAGTATCTGTTGCACAAACTCTGTCATTTAGGGAAAACCACTGAATTATCTAGCATTGTGTCTTCATTTCTAAAATGAATAATTCATTACCCTTAAGGAAATTCCTAAAAGAAACTGAAAAAAAATTAAAGGCTTTTTAGTTATCAGATAATTGGGAGTAATGGAGAAAAAATGAAGAGAAAAACTGTTCATTCTGGACAAGAACTGAGTGCTGAAAGGGGATAAAGTGAAATACATGATACCCCTTCATTAACAATAGTGAAAACCATAATGGCAAAAATAAGAGAGAGAGAGAGAGAGATAAAGGGAGAGAGAGACAGACACAGAGAGAAGAAAAAAATATGTCCTAGAGATAGAAAGGGAAGACGGTATTAGCAAGAATTAGAGGTAAAATGGGAATAATGGTGGTGGGAAATATACACTAGGAAAAGTTGTTGTACATTGTAACTATACCTCAATTATAAAGAACGTTATCTGTGAAATAATATAAACAACTTTATTACTGTGATTTTAAATTAAAAATATTTAAAATGTGCAAGAGATTTAAAATTGGAAGCATATTTTAAGGGAGATATATTTATGTAAGATGAATATATATTTGGTTCCTTAAACTTACTTCTATCTTTATTAAGATCAATAAGCTTAGATGTAGGTAAAAATATAAAATATAGGCACTTGCCTAATATGTAGGTATACATATATGAATCCTTAGCACAAATATAGTCTCACTGCTAACAACAGTATAAAGCCAGGAAATGCTCTGGAGCACTTCTTGGCATGGTCCCCAAGAATATACACAAAAACAAAGAAAACAAACAGAAACCACAAAAGTCTATTTAAATTGTATAGAATAAAACTATACAGATGTTCAGGATGATAGAGAAAGAAATGAATTTAACTGAATATATTGGAATTCAAAATGTCATTTAAAAATAATTTAATTTTAATTATTTTTGCCTTGAATTATGTACTGTTCAATGTATTTCTTATTTAATAGAAAAGAAACATAACGATAAAATATGAGCCAAAAGTTTGAGCTAAGAAATAAGCAGGAGTGTGAATAATCCCCAAACAATGATAATTACAAGGAAAATTCCATTTGGCTCTTGCATGCACAAAATTCAGTTAAAGCAAATAGATTTACTTCTATAATTATTTTATGTTGTCCTTTGAACAATACTGAAATTTTATATACCCAAGGCATACAGAAGTTATTAGACAGAGGAGGGACTTAGAAATACAGTGACCGTAGAGGGAAAACATATTACAAAAATTCAAAATACAAAATTACATGCTGATAGTTATGCCTATATTAGGAAAGAGCAATTTATTTAGTTGAGAGCAGTAATTAAGCAAAATTTTAAAATTTTAATAAGAAAACAAAACAATTTGATTTTTCTGTTGTCTTTTTTTTTTTTTTCAGGGGAGAGACAAACTCTGCTAAACTGAATTTACACATGGTTCTGTAGGATCTTTCCTTGTAGTGTTTCTCCCAGCCTGTTTGTGTGCAAAGCAAACTTTGGCAACTGTTTTATCTTTAGCTCACCAAGATGATGCATTTACACTGAATTCATCACTTTAGTCAAAATTGTTAACTTGAAAACTTCATGCAAATACAAAGGGCAAATAATATTGCTCAGTAAATTAAAACGTATCACACTTTTGTCTAATTTTATAAACAGGAATGCACATCTGTAATCATTTCATGCAAAGAAATATAAAATTCATTTAAGTCGCCAAATTGAAAAGTGTCAAGAAATTGTCAAGAGAGAAGTACTGAAATAGCATGCAATATGCATTGGAACCATGGAATTAATACAGAGGGTAGGATGCTCGCCATTCAAACAGCTGATCTCGGACTCAATCTCCAGCCTCCCCCATTTAATCTTTTTTTGGGTGGTTGGGTGGAGTGGAAGGCAACACCTGGCTGTGCTCAGGGGTTGCTCTGGCTCTATGTTTAAGAATCACTTCTGGCATGCTCAGTGACCATATTGGATGCCAGGGATCAAACTGGGAAGGTTGCTTGCAAGGCAAATACCCTCCATGCCGTGCTATCACTCGATCCCTCGCGTTAAGTCTTCTGAGCACTGCCATGAGTAATTCCTGATTTTAGTGTCAAGAATAAGGCTTTAGGGGCCCGGGAGATAGCATGGAGGTAAGGCGTTTGCCTTTCATGCAAAAGGTCATTGGTTCGAATCCCGGTGCCCCATATGGTCCCCGTGCCTGCCAGGAGCAATTTCTGAGCATGGAGCCAGGAGGAACCCCTGAGCACTGCCCGGTGTGACCCCCCCCCCCCCCCCCCAAAAAAAGAATAAGGCTTTAGAATAGCTAGGTATGGTTCCAAAGCAAAAGAAAATACACATAATAAGTACTAGACCAATTTTAGTGCATTATATGGTACTTTTCCTGCCTAAAGACACATTTCATTGCCCCTAGAAAAATGCCCAAAGGTAAATTAATTATTGTTCAGTATTGTCATTTTGCAAGTCAGGAGGAGTTTTCTAAGTTTCAGATATATATCTTAAAATAGAGAGCTGACAAATGAAAAATGTCTAAAGAATAGATACGTTTGTTCTAAAAGCCATACTTATCCTTTTTGTCTATTTTTTATTTTTTATGAAATACAGCCTTAAAAAATTTTTTCAAAAATTGAAAACTGAAAACTGAAAGATGCTTTCTTGGTCTTTTCCTATTACTCATCAAATCATTTCCAGTTTCAGGCAGGATGAAAAAAAAAAGATAATTGAGTATGTACAGTTCTAGAAGAACTAAATTATAAAAAGACATTCTCCTTTTTGAGTCTTGATTCTATAGTTTGGAAAGAGATGTGAATGCTGATGTTTTTGTGCTTTAGGACATGATCAAGAGAAAGATGTGACCTTACTGTAGACACTACAGTATTTATCAATGACTTAAGGTATAGGGAGGAAATAGACCCACAAATTTGTCTCCTGGATGTATCATTCTAGCTAAATCCACAACTGCAAGTTACTTAAATAACTTGTGGCTTCAGGTTTCCTAGTTATCAAAAAAAGATATACCAATATTAAAACATACAGTTCTGTGCTGATAAAGCTGATTGATGAATTTAAAATAATTAGAACTCTATTATCATTTAAGTTTATTTTTTCTTTCTTGGTAATTGAACCTTAGAAGGACTCTATACTTTAGCAAAACCTGCCTCTAGACTAGCCCAGAATAGTTTGTTACTCTGAAGCAATGAATTTTTATAAATGATATAAAGAGAGAAATGGCAACTATTATAATATGCAAATTTCTAGTGAAATATAATTTAACATTTATGGACATTACCTTGTACTGGGCATATAAAATTACTTAATAATGTACCAACTTTTTATGTTCTCTTTTCCCTTTAGTTTCTTCTAACTCCACTGCCCATCTGCCAGAGTATAAATAGGTAGAAGATTCAACCAATGGAAAATGTATTCTTTGTGTTCTTAATTTTTATTTGTATGTTTTTATTTAGCTTAGCTTTTAGACAACACCCAGCAGTGTTCAAAGTTTACTCTTGGATCTGTTTTCAGGGATTACTCCAGGAAGGATTCAGGTGACTATATGGGGTGCCATAGACTGAACCTGGATCAGCTGCACACAAAACAAACAAAACACCTACCTGCTGCACTATTAATCTAGTCCCCTCTTTATATAAATGCACACATATGCATGTACAAAGACAATATAGCTAAATGTATTAGAAATTAATATTTTATCTTTTTGTTTTGTTTTGTTTTTTGGGGGGTCACACCTGGCAGTGCTCAGGGATTACTTCTGGTTCTATGCTCAGAAATCACTCCAGGCAGGCTTGGGGGACCATATGGGATACCGGGATTCGAACCACCATCCTTCTGCATGCTAGGCAAACACCCTATCACCATGCTATCTCTCCGGCCCCAATATTTTCTCTTTAATGAAAGCATGACCATCAATAAATCTGGTACTTGCTAGTAAATCTGTAAGATGTTTCTCATCTTATAGTTAAACTATACTTAGTGAATAAGAAATGATCCAATTATTTTGTTTATTTTTATTATGTAAAATTGATTGAACTAATATTGCTTTGAGGTGTTATGTAATTTTTATGGATGTGTTATTAAATCTCAGCAATTTATTATATTTAGTTCACCAGTAAATGTTCAATGCGTTTGTTTGTGGGTCACTTTTGACAGTGTTCAAGTTATGCTCCTCAGATATCATTCCTGGTGGGACTCAGATAGTCATATATGGTGACTGAATCCAGATTTGTGCAGACAAATAAATTTACTTAATAATTTATTGAATTCTCTATTTCCCAAAAAAAGAATCAGTCTTCCTTTGATTTTCACAAGCAAAATATCATCGATCTATATGCCAAATATTTATTCAATCAATGAAAAGTTCAATCAATTGATAACTTCTCATTATTTTATAATGATGTAATAATATATGTGTGTGCATACAATTCATTAATTAGTTACATATGCATTTTTATTTTATTGTATAAAACACTTTATAATATAAAACATGAAGTCAAAATAAATATATATGCATTTGAGTTAGCTTTTGAATTTTCATACAATATATAGGTAGAACATAGGTAGGTTGTGTAGGTATAATAACTTCATCATACTGAATTTTATTCTATCTCTATAATCTCCGTATTGGATTCCAAATGATTGATCTAATTTGTATTCTCATAATGGTTGCACAAGATTCATATTTTTCCACCTCCTATTAGCTCTTTGTCTTATTGTCTGAACACATAGATTTTTCACAGGGTTCAGTGATTTTTAACTATGATTTTATATTGCAATTCCATGACAGTGAAAGATGATGGGCCTCTTCCACTTGTTAGTTGACCAAAACCTAGTATTTTTGACAAACTTTTTTTTTAATTGTTAAACAGATCAGTTCCCTTTAAAGCAGAATTTTCTTTTAAAATCAGAAATGAACATTTGAAATTCACTTAGATAGTGAGCAAAAAAACATCTGCCTAATTACCTGCGTAGAGCATCAGACTATCTAGAATATAAATCTGTCTGGGAAACTTTCCTTCCAACAGCATATTTCTGTTGGATACTATTTTTAGGTCACAAGATCTGTCAAATCAAAGGAAACAGTCTCATTCCCATTTCTCTTTTTCTTTTTTTTTTTTTTTTCTTTTTTTGGTTCACACCCGGCAGCACTCAGCGGTTCCTCCTGGCTCTATGCTGAGAAATCACTCCTGGCTGGTTTGAGGGGCCATCTGGGATGCAGGGACTCTAACCTCTGTCCTTCCGCATACAAGGCAAACGCACTACCTTCATGCTATCTCTCCAGCCCCTCATTTCCATTTCTTAAAATAAAATATTTAGAAATAAATTAAAGTTCCAAACCTTTATGCTTATCACTTTCTATGATTGTGTGATTTTCTTGGGATCTGTTTCAACAGATATGGTCAGGAAAGAGAATGGAAGAACTATTGTAAGTGTAGAACTGGGGTAAATTATTAAAGGGGATTGTGAGTCAATTTCGCAACTCAAAGAACCTTTCTTCATTATCTGGCAACTTCAACTCACTTAGGCTTCTCCAAAAATGACAAATCTATAGCTGACTATTTAATTGTATTTGAATCTCATCTTAAATTCAAATTATATGGTTGGAGAGTGAATATATAGTGCATAAGGTATGTAACTTGCACATGGTTGACTATAGTTTGATCTTGTATATTTGCCCTAGCTCCTCCAGGAGTGATCCTTGAACACAGAAACAGGAGCAATCTCTGAGCTGCTGAGATTCCCCCAATTCCATTTGTCCCTTCCCCATTTTTTAACTCATAAAATTATATTTTGGGGGCATTATCTACAAACTGTGGAACAGTCATTAAAGTATAAATTCTTTCTCTGCAATTATCTAGAGCCAATCTGGGTATAAATAATCATGGTTTCGGGCAAAGAAATGGGACCGGTTTCCTCAGAGTTTGTTTTTGTTTTGGATCTCACTCAGCAGTGTTCAGGGATTACCCCTCGCTATGTACTCAGGAATCACTACTAGTGGACTCATTGTACAATTTAGGATGCCAGAGAATAAAACACCGATTAGCAAGTGCTTTATTTTCTGTACTATATATAATTCAAGTGCTTTGTCTTCTGTACTATAGCTTCAGCCCCTCTCCTTAGAATTGCAACAACACTCTATTGATGATTAGTTTTAACAAAAAATATTATAAAGATAATAAAAATAGGAATATTTTATAATGCATGTATATTGCAAAATATGAAGTTCTAACTGCAATCTTTATATAGTTAAATCATTTAGTAGAAACTCCAAGCTAACCAAGATCTATTAATGTCTTGGTTTAGCTTTTCCGCTCTAAATTTTTGATAGGAGCTTTAATTTTTTTCTTCTTTAAATTGCTTGCAGCTCACAGTAGCACATGTCATCAAATACTGTAAAACTTACACTGGGAGTTTAAAGGAAAATGGACCTAATGAATAATTGAGAAATTGCACGGGTTCCTTTGAAGACATTTTAGGTTTTTTCCTGCAAGTGACAGTTGGAACAAATTGTATTCATTGCAGAAGAGAAGGTAATGAATGTTTGACAGAGCCTTTACCCATTAAGTTGTTAACCCTCTGAGGGGTTTCATTAAAAAGAAAACCAGTTTCTTTTTTTCTGTATTCTTAACGCAAAATAGTATCTGGCACAATAGGTGTGTAATAAGATCTTATGGCCTTTAAATGCAAGAGAAAATTAAAATTTGGGTGTTATTCTCAAATGATATAGTAAAGTAAAAATGTTTTTTCATTTGGCTAGGTAAAATTAATACTGAACCATTCAGTTTTACTTTTTTACTGTAATTTTTATATGGTATTTGACTTTTATTTGTTTTTGTTTTGGGACCACACCCAGTGACGCTCAGGGGTTATTTCTGGCTATGCACTCAGAAATTGCTTCTGTCTTGGGAGGACCATATGGGACACTTGGGATGCAACCTAGGTCCGTCCAGGGCAGCCACAACAAGGCAAACAAACACCTTACCTCTGCTCTATTGCTCCGGTCCTGGTATTTGATTTTTAATGGTAATTTGAAAAGAGCATAATTTGTCCGATTTAAAATTGTATTTATTTATTTATTTCATTTATTTATTATTTGGGTGCTATACCCAGTGATGCTTAGGGATTACTCCTGGCTCTGCACTCAGGAATTGCTCCTGATCATGCTTATGGTAACATATGGGATGCTGATGATTAAATCCTGGTTGTCTGCATGAAAGTTAATCTCACTCCCCAATGTACTAACTCTTTGGTACCTGAAAAATTTTTTTATAAGAGATGTTGATGAGAGACAGTTTGGGCCACCCCAGTCCCGCACTTGTTTCTGTACTTCCAGAAGTGACCAGCAGCCAGTCTTATGATAAAGAGCTTTCCGACAAGTTTGTTTTTGCAAGTGGCCAACATAATAGACCCATCTAACTCTTGAGAGGTCCAACTAGAAGGAAAATAATATCGAAGTACCAACCTCACTGCTAATTCCACGGCAGCCTGCCTAATGGTCCCTACAAACCATGCTATGTTGTCACCATGTGAGTTTATCAGCTTAGTTTCACAGATTCTCAAAGACACACCTCATAATTGTAATATTTATTTCTCAGTGGGTATACACTAAATTATATGTAAAATTATTATAGATTTTACATAATTTCAACAATAAAATGAACAACAGAACACTCAACTGGCAATGTACAGTCAACCTAGGATCCCATAGTGATATATGGTAATGTTCATAAAGGTTTTTTTAATGCATTATTTCTATAATTTTACTACCATTCAATTGTAGCAAGAAATATAAAGTAAATTACTCATACCTGCCTAGGAGTAGGCTTCAGGGAGATTGGGAAATTGATGACGGAAGTGGAGGTATTGGTATTGGAAGAAATAAAGAAATAACTGAATTATAAACTGCATGTGAACTGTGTCTAAAATAAATTAATTCAACTGAGAAAAATATTGGAAAGTGTGAAAAAGAAATTTAGAGAAATACAGTGATAAAAATTGCTAAATTTTAATTCATCAATTAAAATAAAACATGTATTACCAATTTGATTACCAATTGAGAGAGAATGTGTGTGCCGCCTGTACTTGTTTCTCTACTGATGTGTCCTAAACTTCTTCTGATTGGGCTGAGAAGAGCCCATAAAAATCACCCTCCTAGAGGCTCCAAAAGAACATGGCTACTCAGCTTTGCTTTACATGCTCTTTCTAATGAATGAAATCCACCATAACACGCAGAAAAAAAATCACACTACACACGTGACAATGGGGAAACCTCACAGGCAAACACCATGCACAGAAAATAAATATGCTATATCTGATGATCCAAAAATACCAACCATCTGATTAAACTCTCAGGTGAGTTTAGAATAGAAATACGAAGGATCCTCATGGAAATCAAAGAAAACATAGCTCTAGCTGAACAGAACACAATGACAGATAAGAAAACTCCAAACTGATATAACAGATCTGAAAAATACAGTAGCTGAACTGAAAAACACAATGGAAAACTTCTCTAGCAGGGTAACAGCAGCCGAGGACAGAATCAGTGAACTGGAAGATCAAATGCAGAACAACTCCATACAGCAGAAGAGATTGGAAAGGAACCTTAAGGCAAATGACCATACAATGGAAAATGTACTCAAAGAATGTGAGCAGGTGAAAATAGAAGTCTTTGATAAATTCAACAGAAACAACATAAGTATCATTGGAGTCCCAGGGTCATAGGAAAGGGATACCCAGGAAGAAACAACAGTCACATACATCATCACAGAGAAATGCCCAGAGCTAAAAACTGCATGCAATCAAATACTGTATGCACAAAGAGTACCAGCTAAAAGACTCGAAGAAAAACACACCAAGACACAACCTAGACACAATGATGATTCCTACAAGATAGACCAACAGAAATCCAAACTTATACACAAAGATGGCATTAAATCGCATGACAATCATCTCTCTCAATGTCAATGGACTAAATGCACCAGTTAAGAGACTGGATAAAAAAGTTGAATCCAATCTTCTGCTGCTTACAAGAAACACACCTGAATATTTAGAACAAGCATAGACTCAAAATCAAAGGTTGGAGGAGATAATTTAAGCAAATAACACCCTTAAAAAAAAAAGCTTGGTTGGCTATATTAATATCTGATGACACAAACTTTAGACTTAGAAAATTGTAAGGGACAAAGATGAACACTTCATACTAATCAAGGGATATGTGCAACAGGAAGAAATCATACTACTAAACATATATGCACCCAATGAGAGAGCAACAAATTATTTAATACAATTATTTACAAATTTGAAAGAGGACAACAATAACACAATAATTGTGGGAGATCTCAACATGGTCCTGTCAACACCTGATAGGACAACCAGACTGAAACTCAATAAAAATATAATAGCCCAGAAAAGAGAAATGGAAGGAAGAGGCCTAGAAGATATATAGAACAGTCCATCCCCAGAAATCTGGATAAACATCTTTCTCCAATGTACATGGGTCATTCTCCAGGATCAACCACATGGTGGCACATAAAATATACCTCCATAAAATTAAGAGGATAGAAATTTTGCAGGCTACCTTTGCTGACCACAAGGCTCTGAAATTAAATGTGAAATACAAAGGAATCAGAAGAACATTAACAACAGGAAATTAAACAGCCTGCTACAACTAGTGGGTCTGAGACCAAATCAAAGAGGAAATAAAAACTTTCCTGGAAATAAATGATAATGAAGACACAAACTATCAGAATCTATGGGACACAGCAAAAGAAAGAGTACTGAGAGGAAAATTTATAGCTTTGCAAGCACACATCAGGAAGGAAAAAGGGGCATACCTCAGTAGCCCAATGACATCTCATAAGATTAGAAAATGATCAACAAAATGAACCAAAATAGGGAAACAAAAGGAAATAACAAAGCTAAGAGTAGAAATCAATGAAGTGGAAATCAAAAAAACAATCTGAAAGATCAATGAAAGCAGAAGTTAGTCCTATGAAAAAATAAAAAAGATTCATAGACCATTGGCAAAACTCACAAAGACAGAGAGAGAAACTTGATAACCAGTTTTAGAAATTACAAGGGGAGATCATTACAGATATTACAGAGATTCAAAGGGTAATCAGAGACTACTTTGAGAAACTTTATGCCATCAAATATGAGAATCTGGAAGAATTGGATAAATTCTTGTACTCCTATAAACTTCCACGGTTGGATGAGGAAGATGTAGGATATCTAAACACTCATCTCCCGTTGAGAAAATTAAAACGGTAATCAAATGTTTGACCCCCCTAAAAGCCCAAGCCCAGATGGATTCACTAATGAATTCTTCCAAACCTTTATTTTTTTTTTTTGGGGGGGGGTCACACCCGGCAGTGCCCAGGGGTTACTCCTGGCTCCATACTCACAAATTGCTCCTGGCAGGCACGGGGGACCATATGGGGCACCGGGATTCGAACCGATAATCTTTTGCATGAAAGGCAAACGCCTTACCTCCATGCTATCGCCGGGCCCCTCTTCCAAACCTTTAAAAAGGAACTATTACCAATCCTGGCCGGGTTCTTTCATGAAATCTAAAAAACTGGTACACTTTCAAATTGTTTTTATGAAGCCAATATCACCTTGATACCAAAACCAGACAGAGATGCTGGCAAAAACGAAATTACAGACCAATATTCCTGATGAACACAGATGCAAAGATCCTTAACAAAATCCTGGAAAATAGGATCCAAGGCCTTATCCAGAAGATTATTCACTATGATATGTAGGTTTCATCTCTGGAATCCAAGGATGGTTTAAGATCCATAAATCTATCAACATAGTACACAACATCAACAACAAGAAAAACAAAAATCACTTGATCATATCAATAGATGCAGAGAAAGCATTTGATAAAGTCTAACACTAATTCTTGATAAAAACTCCCAGCAAGATGGGAATGAAAGGAACATTTCTCGATATAGTCAAGGCCATCTACCACAAGCCAATGACAAATATCATCTTCACTGGAGAAAAACTAAAGGCCTTTCCTGTAAATTCTGGTACAAGACAAGGCTGTCCTCTCTCACCACTGCTATTCAAAATAGTACTAGAATACTTGCTATAGTGATAAGTTGAGGAAAGATATCAAGGGAATCCAGATAGGAAAGGAAGAAATCAAGCTCTCGCTTTTTGCAGATGACATGATTCTCTACTTAGAAACCCCTAAAGACTCTACCAAAAAGTTTCTAGAAACAATAAATTCATATAGCAAGGTGGCAGGCTACAAAATTAATACAGAAAAATAAACGGCCTTTTTATAAACCAATAACACTAGGGAAGAAATGGACATTAAGAAAACAACTCCGGAACTGGGCGGTGGCGCTGGAGGTAAGGTGCCTGCGCTAACCTAGGACGAACCACGGTTCGATCCCCCAGTTCCCCATATGGTCCCCCGTACCTGCCAGGAGTGACTTCTGAGTGAATAGTCAGGAGTAACCCCTGAGCGTCACATGGTGTGGCCCAAAAACCAAAAAAAAAAAAAAAAAAAAAAACAACTCCATTCACATTAGTGCCAACAATGTCAAATATCTTGGTGTCAATTTGAATAAAGAAGTGAAGGACCTATACAAAGAAAACTATAAAACATTGCTTCAAGAAATAAGAGAGAACACTAGGAAATGGAAACACAGGCAGGATAAACATCATTAAAATGGCAATACTTCCCAAAGCATTGTTCAGATTTTATATGATTCCTCTAAAGATACCCTTCATATTCTTCGAAGAATATGGATCAAACACTTCTGAAATTAATTTGGAACAATAAACACCCTCGAATAGTTAAAGCGCTCCTTTGGAAAAGAAATATGGGAGGCATTGCTTCCCCCCAACTTTAAGCTGTATTACAAGGCAATAGTTATCAAAACAACATGGCATTGGAATAGAGAGAGAGTTTCAGATCAGTGAAATAGGCTTGCGTACTCTGAGAATGTTCCTCAGACATACAATCACCTAATTTTTGATAAAAGAGCAAGAAATTCTAAATGGAGCAAGGAAAGCCTCTTCAACAGGTTATGTTGGCACAACTGGTTAGTCACTTGCAAGAAAGTTAACTCAGACCCCCAACTAACACCATGTACGTAGGTAAAAATCCAAATGGATTAAAGACTTTGATATCAGACCTGAAACCATGAGGAATATAGAACTACATGTAGATAAAACACTCCATGACATTGAGACTAAAGGCATCTTTAAGGAGGAAACAGCACTTTCCAACAAGTGGAAACAGAGATAAACAGATGGCAATATATTAAGCTGAGAAGTTTCTGCACCTCAAAGGAAATAGTGTCCAGGCTACATGAGCCATCCACTTAGTGGGAGAAACTATTCACCCAAATAGCCATCAAATTAAGGGCTAATATCCAAAATATATAAGACACTGACAAAACTTTAAAAGATAGAAACATCTAATCCCATTAAAAATTGGGAAATGAAATAAACAGACACTTTGATTAAGAAGAAATATAAATGGCTAAAAGGCACATGAAAAAATGTTCACATCACTAATCATCGGGAAGATGCGAATCAAAACAACTATGCAGAACCATCTCATGTCACAGATATTGGCGCACATCACAAAGAATGAGAACGAGCAGTGCTTGCGGAGATGTGGAGAGAAAGGAACTCTTATTCAGTGCTGGGGGGAATGTCATCTAGTCCAACCTTTATGGAAAGTGATATGGAGATTCCTCCCAAAACTGGAAATTGAGCTCTTATATGATCCTGCTATACCACTCCTAGGGAAATACACTAGGAACAAAAAAAATACAATACAAAAATCCCTTTCTCATATCTATATTCATTGCCATGCTATTTATAATAGAAACAACCAAGTGGCCCTTCAACAGATGAATGGCTAAGAAACGGTGGTATATATATACAATAGAATATTATGCAGCCATTAGGAGAGATAACATCATGAAATTTTCCTATACATGGATGTACATGGAATCTATTATGCTGAGTGAAATTAATCAAAGAGTTAGAGATAGACACAGAATAGTCTCACTTATCAATGGGTTTAAGAAAAATGAAAGACATTTTTGCATTAATCTAAGAGACAAGGAGAGAAGGGCTGGAAAGTCCAGCTCACAACATGAAGCTCACCACAACGAGTGATGAGTGTAGTTAGAGTAATAACTACACTGAAAACTATCCTAATAATGTGAATGAATGAGGAAAGTAGAAAGCCTTTCAAGAGTACAAGTGGGGGTGGGTTATGGAGGAGGGAGATTTTGGACATTGGTGGTGGGGAGGTTGCACTGGTGAAGGGGGGTGTTCTTTACATGACTGAAACTCAACTACAATCATATTTGAAACTAAGGTGTTTAAATAAAATATTAATAAAAACATGTATGATTTGGAGAAATTTGAACATGAGTCTTCTTATGACATCAAAAATAAATGATAATATTTTGAAGAATGAATATGTCTTTGTTATAAACATGTCTTCTTTTTTGTTTTGTTTTGTTTTTAAGGCCACATTTGTTGACGCTTACGGATTAGCTCTTGGTCTTCGCTCAGAGATTGCTCCTGGCTAGGGGTCGAATTCAGATCCATCCTGGTCAGCAGCTTGCAATGCAAACACCCTCTTGCTATGCTATCGCTCTGGCCCCTAAACATGTCTTCTTAAATTTTTAAATAACAAATGATTTGGTATCTAGGAATAGTTTCAGTATTACCCAGAGGAGGGGATAATATGGTAGGGTAACAGATGACATAAGATTGTCACAGTTTTAAGATATTTAATCTGGGTAGCATTAAGTTCACTGTACTTCTCTAATTTTGATTTTACTTTTTGAACTTTTAAAATTTAAAGTCAGTAGGAGTTACAAAGATTTCAATAATAAATCATTTACTCCATGATGTCAATTTATATTCGATATTAAATTTAAATTTAAATTGTCTAACTTTCCATTTTATTTTTCTTTGGTTTCCCAAGCTGTTCTTCCTAAATGACTCAAATATTCAATGTTCTTAGATTCAGTAATGTTTTGAGGTCTACTAGAGAATGCAGTATACTGCCTCTGACCCTTGAATTATCTTTCCAGATACTAATTGTTCTATTCTAGAGCATATCATAATATTAACTTTAGTAATTATTTCTTCATATTTATTTATTTTTTTTATTTTTTTTGTCCCCTAAATTCCCAATACAGACCAGGCAAGGGTCTGGGTTGAGGTGTATATGGGGTGCATTTACTGTACCTCCTCTTTCTATACAGTCAGTGTGAAGAACACAGTCTGTGATAAGAATTGGGAGGCCTTATTTTTTTTTCTTTTCCTTCCTTTTCTTTTTTTTTTGATTTTATTTTATTTTATTAATATTTTTTTAATTTTTTTTCTTTTTAGTTTAAACGTTTTGATTACATATGTCTTTGTGATTAGGTTTCAGTCATGTGAAAAACACCCCCTTCACCAGTGCAACGTTCCCACCACCAATGTCCCAAGTCCCCCTCCCTCCCACCCCACCCACACCTGTACTCCAGACAGGTTTTCCAGTTCTCTCATTCATTCACATGATTATGGTAGTTTTCTGTGTA
>PVKC010012637.1:0-23589 GCA_004027635.1 Crocidura indochinensis
TTTTTCCCTTTTAGATACTGTGGTTTGACTATTGTTAATGAAGGAGTACTGTGCATGCGCATATCACTTTATCTCATCACAGCACCCAGTTCTAGTTCAGAATGACTATCATTGTCATTGTGATAGTGGTCTCTTCTCTGCCCTAACTACACTCCCCCCACTATTCATGACAAGCTCTCTACCACCTTCATGCTCTTTTAATTACCTACTTAATGCAGCAATTCAAGAGGCCTCAGCCTATCTGGATTAGGTTTCACACTTTAAGATTTGACAAAGAAGTTTTGCTATTTCTACCCAGTTTCCTGAATCATAGCTAATACATTTTTTATGATGACCTACTCCTCTTTACTTCTCATTGTCATGTTATTATGGTATTTGGATTTTGAAGTTAATATAAGAAGTGATTAAACCTCACAATCAAGAATCTTTTTTTAGAGAAAAAAAACACTTCTCCCAAAGAGAACATGAAATACTATTAAAAGCCCTGCCTTCTTTTTCTTTTGCACAAGTTTCACTTTATGTCATTTGCTGGTTATAGAATAAAGAAATGCTTAAAATATTAAAAATAAACTAAAAGAAATTCTGAAGGTTTCATGGATGCAATGAAATTGCACTCACGTTAAAGTCAGTTTAATGGAAAGCTCTGTAAGTTTATGAAGTAGGTGATAAGGCAAATTATTGTTTCTTTCCTTCTATATCTGGACATCTACACTAGGCTTTGTTATCTCTAAGATGTTTCATTCCCTCAGAGGCAGACCTAGTTAGGAACAGCCTTTCACCTATAGGAGTCCTGCCTTAATCGGCGTTGGGTGTATCCCCTCCTCCTGGCTAGGGAGAAACTTGTAGGTGTGGTAATCAGCATCCCTGCTTCACTAATAATAGTCTAGTAGCGTAGTCACTTCTGAGAGCACATGCTCCACCCTGCTTGGAAACACAGGAGAAGGAGAATTTACAGTGAGGGATCAAGTTAAAGTCCCATTTCAATCAAGCCCTTGTAGCTCCTCCCATTCCATTTGACAGCCCACACAGTTCAAATCTGTTGAACAGAAAATCGTCATAGTAAGCAAACTCTGGCTTTTTATCACCTCTACAAAGTTAGGCTATTTTATATAATAATTGTGTAGCAATATCTAAGAAATAAATAATAGATAAATTTTAGTATGCTCTCATCTACATTCAAGACAGTAATTTCTTTTACAGATTCATTTACTTGCTCCTTCTTTTATCTCTCAAACAACTAAAAGCATAGAACACATACTCTTTGCTGAATATGGTTCTAGTTATTGGAAACAGAATTGTGGGAAAGAAAGTTCTGTATCCTTCCTCAGCTAGAGTTGAGGACAATAGATCAAGAAGTAAATGCACAGCACATCCAGAACAGAAAAGGAGGAAAGGAGACAAATGACGGAGCATGTATATAAGTATAATAGGGCGGGCAGGGAGGGCTACAGAGATGAGAGGAGACTAGGGGAGTATTTGAATCAAAAGGAGTCAAGGATTACAAAATACCTGGGGATTCAATGCTTAAAGAAGGGCAGCAGCAAATAGTAGCAAGTTTGGTGTGTTTAAGGAACCCAATGAAAGCTCAAGAATCAAGAAGAGTGAGTGGGATAAGGTGAAATGGAAGATATACGAGGGTAGAGTCTGACATATTAGAGCTCCAATAGACAGCCAATGAAAAGCTCCCCATAGGAAGTATAGTACTGTAATTAATAGTCTTCCCTTACATGAAACTAGATGTTGATGGAAAATAAATTGTGGAAGAGTCATGTAATGTATTATGCTACAATAAAGCAAAAAAAAAAAAAAATCCAGACTCAATACATGAATGAATCTCAAAACAAAGTATATATATATAAAAAAAGCACATAAAAACTTTCATGGCCTTATTGCACTTTTGCGAATTTAAAAAGCAGAAAAAATTATGCTATAAATTTTTGGTAAGCAATTTGCATTCTCAACAGTGGTTTTCATCAACCAGTCACTGGACTGCTGACAGTCCTCCGAAATGTGCTTTTGGTCTGCCACTGAGTTACCACTGCTTAATATATGGTGTGTCAGGCTAAAATCTTCATTTTATCATAGTATACTGAAAAATTAAAATAAATGCATAAAACACTATCATGAATAATGTTTTTTATTCCAGTTTTGTGGTCCACAAAATGTTTCTCTTACTAAATGATCTGCAGGTGTTAAAAGGTTGAAAATTACACCCTAAATTTTTTAAGTCATTTTTATTCAGTACATTTTTAGACTAGTGCTTGAGAAAAAAAATGAGCAGGAGGGACACAGTTGGAAGGAAGTGGACACTGATGAAGTTGAAACATTATTTGCCTGAAAGTAAATAATGAGGTGCCAGAGCAGTGGCACAAGAAGTAAGGTGTCTGTCTTTCCTGTACTAGCTTAGGGCAGACCGTGGTTTGATCACCCAGCACCCCATATGGTTCTCCAAGCCAGGAGCGATTTCTGAGTGCATAGCTGGGAGTAACCTCTGACTATCACCAAATGTGGCCCCCCAACAAACAAAACAAAAAAGTCAATAATGAATAAATGTCATTTCATGTGACTAAAATACCAGTAAGTAAATGACAACAACAAAAATGAATTTAAAATTGTTAATTTTAATTGTTAAGGGAGAAGAAATAGGTATATCTATGTTATGTGGGAAATATTTCAATGATATTTTTGTTTACTAGCTTGCTATAACACAGAGTATTCCAGAGTAGGGAAATGAAATGAAGTGTGAGGAGAAGGGATAGTAAAAAAAGGTTTTTAATTTTAAGCTTTCTAATTTTTTTCAGGAGAGGGTAGTATAGTATACATGGCAATGATCATGGATCACTCCTGGCAGGGTTTGGAGACCATATGTGGTACCAGGTAAAAACTGGTATAGAACTAGGATTGGCTGCATGCCAGGAAGGCACTCCAGTACTCACTAATTTTTGAATGAGGCATTGTGTGGCTGCTGTAAACAAATTAAGGCAAGTTGAGTATTTACACCACACACATTTCTTCTTTCACAATACATGGGGCCAAAAGTCTGAAATCAGTTTAACTATACCAAAAATCAAGGTGTTGGCAGGACTATGTCTCTGAAAAAAATCCTGCTTCATCCAACAGCTTTTGACTGCTGGCTTTCCTAGTCCTTGTCTTATACTTGCACTATTCCAATTTCTGCCTCGAGGGTCACACATCATTTTTTATTCTGCCTGGATCTAATCTCTCTTGATTTTTCCTATTGTGATAGAATTTAGGACCCCTTTGAATAATCCAGGAACTTCTACTTACCTCCAGATTCTTCATCTGCTCTCATCCACAAAGAAGGACCCTTTGTTTAAATAAGGTGACATTTGTAGGCCTAGAGTTAGTTAATGCTTGAGTAATTGTCTGTTTATTTAATCATTGTGAGTTACAGATTAAAAAGTTATTGATAGTTATATTTAAGGTACATAGAGGAAAATGTAAACAATTTTCCTACATTAGCATCACGACATTGTAGCTAAAGGTATCTTTAAAGGAAGAAACGCCATTGGTCAATTAAGTGGAAGCAAAGATAAAAAACTACATTAAACTGAGAAGCTTTGCACTTCAACAGAAATAGTGACTTGAATGCAAAGACTATCCATGGAATGGGAGAAACTCATAAGATAAGGGGCTAATATCTAAGATATGCAAGGTACTGGCAGAACTCGACAAGAAAAAAATCATCTAAGCCCATCTAAAAGTGGGGAGAAAAAATTAACAGATATTTTCTCAAAGCATAAATACTGATGGCCAAAAGATACTAGAAAAAATTGCTACATATCACTAATCATCAGGTAGATGCAAATTAAAACAACAATGAAATACCATGTCACACCACAGAGTTTGGCACACATCACAAAGAATAAGAATAACCAGTGCTGATACAGATAGGTATAGAAAGAGACTCTCATTCACTGCTTGTGGGAATGCCCACTAGTTCCACCTTTTTAAAAAAATATAAAAATTTCTCATATAAATGAAGCTCTGATATGATCAGGAATACCACTCCTAAAGATATACAATAGGGACCCCCAAAATACCACTCAAAGAAAAGTCCTCTGTATTTCTATGTTCATTGCAGCACTATTTACAATAGCCAGAATCTGGAAACAACCCAAGTGCCTGAGAGCAGATGACTGGCTAAAGAAATTGTGGTACATCTTTACAATGGAATACTATACGGCTATTAGGAAAAATGAAGTCATGAAATAATGAAGTCATGAAATTTGCTTATATATGAATAGATGCAGAGAGTATTATGCTGAGTGAAATGTGTCATAGGGAGAGATAAACATAGAATAATATCACTCATTTGTCGGGTATAAGAAAAAAAATGATAGTACAGTAATAATATCCAGACAGTAGAGGATCAGTCCATGGTAGGGAGCTTACCACAAGATCAGTGGAGTGCAGTTAGGGAAGAGAGGGACCATTATGACAATAATAGCTGGAACTGATCACTCTGGACAAGATCTAGATGCTGAAGGTGATAAAGTGATATGCATGGTACCCCTTCATTAACAATAGTGCAAACCATATTGTCTAAAGGAGAAAAAAGGAAGAGAGAGAAAGAGGGAGAGGAGAAAGAGAAAGATAGGGAGGAAGAGAAGTAAAAGGTTTGCCGCAGGGGTGAGAGGAGAAAACTGAGAACATTGGTGAAGTGATCATGGTTAAAAGTGTACATTTTAAGGCTGAAAGTCATGAACAACTTTGTAACTATGGCATTGAAATAAAAGAGAAAAATCCAAAAAATAATGATTTTGATGGCTGAATTTCTGTCATGGAGCGTTACTTACTTACAATACCAGTATTTTTACTGATGTTCATTTCCTACAACTGATGTTCCCAACCCCCCCCACCCCCCATCATTCTCCCATCTATCCCCAGCCTGCCACTTTGGTAGACACTAGTTTTGTCTCTTTCTCACCCCTCTCTTTCCCTTTTTGACACTGTGGTTTGCAATATTGTTACTAAAGGGTATTGTACATATCATTTTACATTCTTTCAGCACCCAGTTCTTGTCCAGAGTGAGCATTTCCAGCTATCCTAAGATATGGGTATTTTTGGAGGGATCATTATTAGTTTTCCACAGTATTTATATATTTTAACAAGAACCTATTTTTTGAAAACTGGGTGGTAAACAATATCCCTGGCTATAGTATGAAGACCAGGTAGGAAATTATGGGAGATCATATTTTAGAAGTGGTTAAGGGGTCATATTATAAAAAAAGGGGAAAAGAATGAAAGAATAATAGTTTATATGTTTATAGGTGACAGGTTATAGAAGTTATGGAGAACAGCAGATTTAATTTAGAAATTCACTATCACAAACTTTAACATGCTGAATATATATTTTAGTCACTCTTTATTTTCTATATTATTTTTGGTGAGTTAAAATAGTTTTGTGTAAAAAATTTTGCTCAGAGAAAAGGCAGGGGGAGAGATAGACAGCAAGAGAGAGAAAGCAAGGGAGAGAGGAAGGGAGAGGAAAGGAGGGAGAAAGGGAAGGAGGGAAGAGAGAGAAAGAGTGGGGGGAGATGTTTAAGAGAGAACAAAGGCTTCTCCAGAGGGGAAAAAAAGCTAAGAACATATATCTCAGAGACTGGAGTTGATCTCCAGGGTGGAGAATGAGCCTATTTTTCTGCCTTTTGAAATGTGATCAGAATTACTTAGCTGGAAGTTTTTTGCTTTTTATTAAATTGAATGATTTCTCAATATAGGTTATCTATGTCTGGGGAAAAGGTATGGTAAGATCAAGAGGCAGGCAAAATGGCAGATGTTTTGCAAGCTGGCTTTTTCAGCATGTTGAGAAATAATCCTAGGCAATGAATGTCCAAATGATAGCAAATGGAAATGCATCTTGGGTTATAAGTCTTTGTAGGTTTAGCTTCCTTGTTCCTGATCTTTGAAACTTGCTGTTCACAATAACGAGAGTATTTATTTTTAGTCTTTACACAGTTACCTACAGCAATTATTATTATTTTTAATTTTCTCACCTTTCTGCCTCCCAACAGCAGCATCGCTTATGGTAAATTTGGAACTTCTCTATACCTAACAAGGCTTTTGAGGCAGATACACAATAAAGACCTGCTTTCCAGTGTACCATATGACCTTGAATTTCAGATTGTTCCTCACCACTCTGTCTCTATGCTTCTTTGAAGGATTATTGTGGAGGTAAGACTATATACTTGGCAAAAGTTTGATATTACTATAACCACTAACTCAGTTTCATAACCTTCAGATAGTTTAATATATAAAAGTACCTTACTTTTATTTGGAAATACTAAAATTTAACATTTCCTTCATAATAAAATTAAGCCCACACAAAGTGGGTACTTGTTTTTTCTCTAGGCAAAAGTATTGTTTATCAATGAGCAATTATAGTATTCTTTTAAAGTTGTGTGTGTGTGAGTGTGTGTGAGTGTGTGTCTGTGTGTGTGTGTGGGGGTGGTGGTGGGTGTGTGTCTATCCTGTCCTAATGCACTTAACTACATACAGTTATCTGGAAATTATTGCAAAATATCTCACCTGCTTTAGCTCCAGTTTTTGGATCCCTGAGGCAAAAGTGGGGATAATTACTGAGAGGGATTATCAGGGAATAAGTGATATCATCACCTAAGCCTTCTCTAGGATTCCTTAGGCAGACTTTGCAAACAAATCAGCACAGAGCCTGTGAAATTTCATCTGGTTTGAGCTGCCTTTGTTTCTAAAGCTAAATAATGTTCTGATAATCTCTTGGCCCCCACCCTCTCCTTCAATTTTATTTTTTTAAAGACAGGAAATCCAGCAAACAAATTCCATGCAATCATTGCTGTCATATGAATTAGAAAACAAGCTCTGACCTTGGTTTGCAAATGAAGACAGCCCAGAACTAGTTTGGGAACATCTTATTTGTAAATGTTAAAGAGTTGAAGTATACGCCAGATAAAGGGTTGTGTAAGGATCAAAGACATAGTTACAGAAGGAAGAACCATAGCCAGCATGAGTTAGTATTTCTGTGAAATGAAATTTCTTCCCTCAACCATGGTGACTTTAACAATTTGGTGCTTTTGTTTCTTCCAGATGCTAACACTTTTGAGTTCCCAGGCTGCCCCATTTCTCAGCAAAAAAACACACTTTCTAGCTACAGGGAGAGAGTTCCTGGTGGGATCAAAAGGCTTCTGAATAAAAGATTGCTTTCTGGGGCCAAAGAGGTAGGATGGCAGGTAGGACACTTGCATACGCAGCTGACCTAGGTTTAATTCCTATAATCAAATATGGTTCTCCAGCACTTAGTAGTGATCTCTGAGCACAAAGCCTGGAATGAGCCCACAGTACTGATGGATGTGGCCCAAATACTATTAAAAAAAGGGAAAAGAAGGAAACAGAAAAGAAAAGGACAAAAAGGAAAAGAACACAGATGAACTTGCATTAGCCTTTTCCCAAAGAACTCTCAATTTAGTTTGAGAGTCAAAAGTCCCTCCTTCTCCTTTTCTCCCTCACATGTATTTCCCAGGATAGGTCCTAGGGAGTCAAATAAATCAACATATTTAGGTCACAATTAAACTGTGTCTAAGGTACTAGAAACATAGATCTAGTTTATGAGTTCTCTAAGTGCAGTGTCCAGACCAGCATTAGGAGCACCTGGGAACTTGTAAATTTTGGACTCAACTCAGATGTCCTAAATCAGAATGTGTTAGACTGAAGTCAGATAATCTGAACTATTCTAATCTTTCCTAAATGTGGTTGTGAGGAACACTAAGATTTGAAGGTCACATGTCAAGTTTTTTTAAAACTTCAGAGACATTTCATTCAGAATTATTTATTCTTTTGGTTCCTTCCTCCCATGGGTAGTTTCTCAGAGATGTCAGAAAATGAATTGCCATGCTCATACAGTTCTGGCAGGTCACCAAGTGTAGGTAGGAATTGCCCTCTGAGAGTCCTACAACTCAATAAGACAATATCTGCAAACTTTATTTCTGTTTCTTTATTCTTGGTGATTGGATGGTAGAGTGGAAAATATTTAGCTTGAATGATGTGAAGATTTTAGTAGGTGTGATAAGATGAAAGACCATGCATTATTTAACACCGGTTCTACTTTTGTGGAATTATTTAAGGGAACATAATTGCAGTTCAGCTTCCCAGACTTCATTTTTGAGACTGGAATTCTATTGGGAGCTATCATAATCACTGAAGAGTATAATATTACAGGCTGGGTATAAAAATATCTTTTTAATGACTAGCAAATTAGTGAAAATTAGTGACCTAAGTAGAGACCAAATAGAAGATGATGTTTTTATGAAGTGGTGGTGGTGACTAAATTGTCACCACATTGTTATTCTTGTTCAATTCTTCAGTCCTTAAAACATCAGCTGATTAGATAAAATATGTAGCACAGTACATCAGTGTAAGAGAAGAAGTGCTATGTGGCATACGAAAGTGTATTAACTTGGGCTGTATGGTTTTGTTTTACATTTAGCATGCATTGTCTGAAAGTCAACCTGAGGGGTTGATTGTTTCATCTACATGTCTCTTCTTACCTGAACAGAACTGTATGATCAGTGCATGTAGGCAGAAAAACTTCAAAGATTCTGGACAAACAGGCCTCTTTATAATATCTCTCTTTAATAAAATAGTTACTGGTTACACATATTTTCAAGTTTTTCAAAAAAGAAAATAAAACCTTTTCTGTCATTTAACCTAAGGAGTTGTAAATTAGGCTATGTGAATTTATGTTTCAAAATAGCATGAGCTCTGCTCACAGCAATGGCAGAACAGGTTTTGCCAAGTTATAACCTTGCAGGTTTCAAGTTTTGAAGCAAGAACTTGAAATTCTTGTGGTATCAAGACTATTCGCAAAAGCATCTGTCTAAAGAAACAAGAACCTTGACATCAATTAACTCTTTCTGAACCAGGGTCTTAATAAATTAATTTAAGCCAATAGATCACAGATATATCATAGCTCACTTTGAACCTATAGGTAGGTTCAAAGACATCTAATTAACTTGTGCATTGAAACATTTTTAACTTGTACACTCTGAAAAATTATATAAAATATTATACATGAAATATAGCTCATGCTCAGTAGACAAGAAAGTAAGACTTTATGGTATAGATTATAAAGTGCTGTCTGATTATATTTTAATTTACTTTGCCAATCCCTTTGAAAATGTATTCAAGGAAGATAGTCTATACCTCAAACTGGAGCATTTGTCAGTCTCCCCCAGATGACTTGGCATCGCTGTGCAAATGGTTAGTTATTTAGTTAGAGGACAGTCCTACTATCACTGCTCTGGACTTTACAGGTAGATGTTAAGGCTGTGAGAATAAAGAAGTCCCATTATTGCCTGCCTTTTCTCATGCCCCATCAACTTGCTTCCTGGCCTAGCAGTAATTCCTCTTTAGTCTGAAACCATCGGGAGGTAAAGGTTGCTTATCTGTTGAGACAGAATCAAACACATGATTCTCACACCCACTTGCGACAATCACGAACTTCGAGGAGAGAAGAGTGCTTTCAGTTCATTTGGCCCATTTAAATTAGCTTAGAAAGGTTATTCCCATATCTTAGAAAGCTGTTGGTGATTCATTTCCCAGAAAGGGTTGGTTTCTAACTCCCTCCCATTATCCAGCAGTAGCTCTGTACTAAGGCATCTTAAACCACATCATCTCAATTAATCCCTCTGTTTACATATTTCAATTGGCTAATGGAGCCCAGATTTAGAACCAGGGACTTTGCTTCTAAGTTTAACTTCTCACTATGCTCTGATGCCTCTTTAAAAAAAGCCCAAAGTCATAGCAACTAGTGTTTTGAGACTGCCTCCAAGTTCAGGGGCACTTTCTCATATGGAACATGGTGGGTGGAATCCCCATGAGGTAGATATATTAAATTCATCTTACAGATCAGGAATTTGAGATTTGAGAGGCTAAATTAGTTTTGAAAGATAACCCAGTTATGAGGTGAAACAAGGATTTAAATTCAGCTTACTCTTAAAACTATGGAAAAAATACTTTTTCTTCTCTGTTTGAACATATTTTGATGCCTAACTCAAAGCTCATCCACTTTATTATTTGTTTCTTGCCCTTTCTTCTTAGATTCAATATACATTGAAGATAGAAATTTGGGGATTTTGACTTTCCTTTTATATTCAAAATATAGTCATGATAGAAATTTTGCGTTTTACTGTATATCATTTGTTTACCATCATTTCTAATGTCAAAGCCCATAAAACTTGCAAAAGATAAACACATTCTAGATAAAAGATATATATTCTTTCATAGCAATTTATTTACTAAATGAGTGACCATTTATTTATTCATATTTGCTAAATGTGTAACTTCTTAATAAATAAGTTACATTTAATTAATTATATTTTAGTTCATTAAACATCACAGGTAAAAAATATAATGCAGCATATGTGTAAAATAACACTCGATGCATACTACAATAGATTCATTATTTTGAGTTTTTTTTCTGTTGTATGCAGGAAAAGAAGTATAAAACATACCTGTCACTTTCCATTACCTCATCTTCCACTTCTCCTAAAAATGAGAGGTAACAAGTGTCTATGGCATATCTGCATCATGCCCCTTGTCTCTTTAGAGTTAGGCATTGGATCTGACATATTTTAAATATATAATATGTATTTATAGAAGAAATAAATAAATCCTTGGACATTATAGATTTGGTAAGCTTCGGTAATTACATCTATGTAGAATCACATCATGCTATTCAGATAGGCTTATCATAATCATTTTGTTTGTTCTATTGGCCTTTTGGTATCTTTTATCAATATATCCCCATTCTTCTGTGCCACATAGATACAGAATTATCTTTTTCAATTCCCAAGGAAGTGGCATTCAAATTCAAATCCCTGAAAACTCTGACAGGTAAAACTTGAAATTAAGAGCTATCTCAGTACTGGAGAGGTCGGTTTCAGAGTGATCTTTTTGTAGTTTTCAGCGATTTTTCTAGAGGGAGAACCTTGCTTGTTCAAAACTGCTTGGCCTTGAGAGATGTAAACTTCTGGTACTCCTCATTTTCCTTCTCAGGAGCTATAGTGCTCTGTACCCTGCAGATTAGAGCATAGGGTATGTAGAATGTGGAGGTATGTTTACGCTTGTGAAAAATATTTTAAATAAGATTGAATTGCCCATTGCAGCTGCTGCATGAGTGTTTGTATTGGGACCTCCAATCCTATGATTCATTTTGGTCAGGCAGTTCTTGCCAAAAGACCTCTATGTTGCTGAGTGCTAACTTCTGTATAAATTCACCAGAATAGAGATCACAAGACAAAAATTTGTTTTGGGATTCTATTGTAAGTACAATAGAATGATGAACATGATAGCAGGATGAACATGACCTAAGTAAGAAAGGAAGCATTAGCCATACTTTACAGTCAGAACAGGTGGAACTAAAGAATAGTGACCTGTACATATTTGTTTATGCCTTAAGCAAAGCAATGGGTCACACGACACTCTGATCTTTTGATAAGAGCTGCTGTATTTGAGCACCTACTAAATGACATATCCTTTATATAGATTATATAATTTATGGTCTTTTTTTTCTAGTGTCAGGAAATTTGAAGTAAGACATCTTCATTCTAGAATGAATCACTCTAACCGCCCTCTAAATTTAATCCCCCTCTAAAATTCACACCCCTTCTAAAATTAAGGCAATTAAACATTAGTGAAGTTAAATATTTCTTTTTTTTTTTGTTTTGTTTTGGTTTTGGGTCACACCCGGCAGTGCTCAGGAGTTACTCCTGGCTCCATGCTCAGAAATTGCTCCTGGCAGGCACAGGGGACCATATGGGGCACCGGGATTCGAACCGATGACCTTTTGCATAAAAGGCAAACGCCTTACCTTCATGCTATCTCCCGGGCCCCTAAATATTTCTTTTTAAGACAACAAAGAGCTTGAATTTTTCCCTAGCTTTGATTTCAAAGCCTATGTTCTGAACCACTTTATCACCCCATATATTTGACATATTTCCTGATAGAGAACTACCATTGTGAGAACAAATATTAGTTGACAAGTGTCTGATTCTACACATTTTTCTTCCAAAAGCAAAGCAAAAGCAAAACCAAAGCAAAACAAAAAACTGGTATAGAACCAGACAGGCAAAGTTGCACAAACCCAAAATTGTGACACATTTGCACTCTATCTGGACTGAGAATTCTATGGAGACATTTCAACAGGTTCATATATGTGAGAATTCATACTTGTGAGAAAAAAACTAATAAATCTCACATTTTCTACCCATGTTTAATATCCCACAAATAACACATGTGAGAGCATGAACATAACAAACATGTTTCTTAGGATGACTGTCACGAAATGTACTTGAGTTCTGCATGGGAATTGGGTGAAGTGTGCTGTTGGGCTTAATATTTAAAAATACAAAATTACACTGTCTTAGTTCAGCATACAGAAAGTGGATTTAAACCCTCATCTCATGAGTTAACTATTTCAGTATCACAACAACAAACCCTGCCTTCTTCATTGTAAACTCTGAGCCAAATTAGAAAAGTTGGTGTCACGTTCTTTGAGAAATAGGTTACAGTTATACCGTCTAGAAAGTAATTCTACAATAGGCAGACAAATGCCAGTTTTAAAATACTCTTTTCTCTTTTGTAGCATCCTGTAGCAGAAATGTAAGAAATAGTTTGATTAACCAATTGAATTTCTATCAAAAGCATAAAAGAGAGCAAGAAGTTTGAAATTCTGTCTAGAAAAGATATAAGACTCTGTTTAAGGAGTCAGCTGGCAAAAGGAGGGAATGGTGAGAGCATGGGTCTTTAGAACCAGATTCTATGTCTATAAATTAGATTTCCTGCTTTCTACCTGCAGAATATTGGTGATGATGCTTAAATTGTTTGAACTTTTTCTTATTTATCTGCAAAGGAAAGTATGATATACTTTAGACAATTATAAACAAGATTAAATTATAAGTATAACGATGAATAAAACTTGAAATAAGGTATGCAAGGGCCAGAGTGATAGCTCAGCGGTAGGGCATTTGCCTTGCATCCTGGTTGATCCAGGATGGACCTTGGTTAGATCCCAGGCATCCTATATGGTCCCCCAAGCGAGGAGTGAGATCTGAGCACAAAGCCAGGAGTAACTCCTGAGTTTTACCTGATGTAACCAAAAGAAAAAAATAGTAAAAGAAAGAAAGAAAGAAGGTATACAAGAAATGTTCATTTTTCTCATTCTCTTTCCTGTTTTTTCCGGGACAAGCATCTCTTTGCATTAGAGGATAATCCTTCCAGAGACTTAGTTTCTTCAAGCAACCATAACAAATACCACAGACAGAATGATTTAGGAAAATTTATTATCTCATAATTCTGGAAGATAGATATCCGAGATTAAGGTGTTTCCTCCAGATCATCAGGACATTCCATCCTTTTATTCAATCTTCTGGTAGATTGCAACCAATGTTTGGCATGACTTAGCTTATACAAGTTTAATTTCAAGTTCTGCTTTTATCCTCACACAGTATTGTGCTCTGGGTATCGTTTTATTCTATTGGAAACCCCCAGAATCCTCGGTGGACACAATACTGCCAGGTGAGGTCACATTTTAAGGTGTTGGATGTTAGAACTTCCACATATGAATTTTAGGCAAAAGAGCATAAGTCGAACTATTGCATAGGACATGTGGGTTTGATGCTGGTTATAGAGGAAAGTAACAGTTTAGAATTGAATTGTTCATCTGGGAATTTTGTCTGTATTAGCTGCAGGCTAATTTAACTGCACTGTGACTTCTATATCATAATCCCTTTGGGGAAAATGAACTTACTGCAACAACAGCAGCTAACAGCATTCTAGTGTGTCATAGAATAAGTTTTGTCCTTTATGTGAGAATTAAGGGTGATTTTACACATATTAAGACGGTAGAAAATTATACTCCTCGATTGCAGAAAAACTTAAAATAATTAGTTTTGTTATAAATATTTTATTGACATTTAGTGTTTTCCAATTCAATGATAAAATTGTTGTATTTATAATCAACACTTTTATCTTTATACTTTATTCTTTTTTTTTCTTTTTTTGGTTTTTTTTTGGGCCACACCCGGTGACGCTCAGGGGTTACTCCTGGCTATTCGCTCAGAAGTCGCTCCTGGCAGGCACCGGGGACCATATGGGGAACCGGGGGATCGAACCTTGTCCGTCCTAGGTTAGCGCAGGCACCTTCCCTCTAGCACCACCGCCCGGCCCCATTTACATTTTATTCTATAGTAAGTCTTTATTCTATACATTTTACAGAAGTGGAAAATTTCAAAAGACATTTTTAAACCATCAATAATTAAAAGTAATAATAATAACCCCCATATAAAGGCTTTATGGCATATGGTTAGAATGTTTTCCTTAAATTATGAAACATAGCTTTCTGATTTCTTGTTATTTTTCTAATTTCCACCTATTTCTATGTTTATCTGAATATTTTGGCACAGTTTCCTAAAGATATATACAATTCATTTTCTTCAAGATTTTAGTTATTTCAGGAGTTTCCTTAACTGAGTCGATGAATATTCTAACTTTATGACAACTGTATATGTTTCAACTATGCATCATTGGAAACCAACACATATATTAATTATGTAAACTTCCCAATGTCCTTTAGCTTATAATTGATCTCTTTTATTTATTTTTTCTTATCTTTCTCCTTCCAAATAATTAATCAGTCTTATAATTTAAAATTTATTTTATTTATTTTTCTTTTTTGGCTTCTTAGTCACACCTTGTAGTATTCTTCACTCCTAAGCCTGTGTCATCACTCCTGGCAGTACTCAGAGGACAACATGTTGTGCTGGAGATTAATTGGGTCGACCAAATGCAAAGCCTTAACTCTGCATATTATCTCTAGTCCCTAAACCTTTATTTTATTTAGAATTTCTCTTTGTTTTCCCTATTTACCACATATAAGAGAAATCATGCAGTACTTTCCTTAGCCTTATTTATTTAATAATAATAATAATACTCCTTTCTAGATCCATATGTTTTGTTGCAAATAGCAGATCTATAATTTTTATAGCTAGGTAGTATTTCATAAATATTACAACCAGTCACCTATCAGTGCATATGGTTAGTTTTAGTTCTTAGGTATTATAAGTAATGCTGCAATAAACGTGAGTTTTATATATAGTTCTTTAAATGATTGATTTTGTATATGAGGTATTTAATATCTAGTAGTGGGATAAGTAAATCATATGAATATCTATTTTTTTATATTTAATGCTCTTTTTATTTACAAAATACAAAGTGAGCATGAGGGATCAAGTGACAAATTCAAAAGGGAGGAGACATTAAAAAACAAGGAGTCCAACTACAAAACAGCTCAGAGCTCTCCATACTAGTTTTCATAATGGCAGCACCAAATTATATTTTCACCAATAGCATGTTAGGTTTTACTTCTCTTCACAATCTCTAGAACACTTCTTTCTTGTCCTTGGAAAGTATTCTCATAGGAATAGGTGATATCTCCTTATTTTAGTTGCATTTTCTAGTAATAAGAGACAATAAACATCTTTCCATGTGTTTTTGGTCATATTGTGTCATCTTTGCTGAATCACTTTAGATCCTTTATTTTTTTAACTGTTTTTTATTATTATTGTTGAGTTTTATGAATTCTTAATATATTTTGGATTCCACTCCTTATAAAAATATATATATATAAATATTCTTTCTCATTCACTAGGGAGTCTTTTAGTTTTAGTATGAGTTTAAACAACTACATATAACCTTTTAAGTTTCTTATTCTTTTCCATTTGTTTTGCGCTTTTGTTTCCCTTGCTTTCAAAATTGAGTTCAAAAACACATCTCTAAGGTCATTAAAAAAAGGGGTTACCTTGTTTTCTTGGGTGTATTTTATGGTTTCAATTCTTACATACACATTTAATACATTTTAATTAACTATTTTTGCATGGCATGTTAATGGTATGATTTCATTATGTTTTATATGCCTTTGCCGTTTTCCTAATACAATTTATTAAAGACAATTTCTTGCCAATATTTTAGGGTATTCACTGTAATAAATTTGCTGTCTACAGATATATGGTTATATTTCTGGGATATCATTTTTTCCTTTAGTGTGTATGTCTGCTTTAATTCTAATACTATGCTTGTAAATTATTTTCACTTTGTACAATAATTTAAACTTGTGAATAATGATGCTCTCACTGTCATTATTTTTTCTCAGGTTGTTTTAGCTATTGATCTTGATATCAAATATATGTTATATTTTTGGGTTGTACTTTTTATAGGAATGGGATTATAATAGGGATTACATCAAACCTATATATTGATTGAGGTAATATAGTTATTTTAATGGCAATTCTTCCAGTCAGTGAGCATATAATATCTTTCTACATCTTTGTGTATGCTATTTATTTTTGTAGTTTCTGACAGTTTTCAGTGTACAAATCTTTTTAAAATTAAAGTAATTTTATGGCATTTAATTACATTTGGTGCATAATGAAACTATTATTTTCCTGATTTAACATATGCTAGTTATTGATTCACATAAATTTGTGAAGACATAGAAAACAAAACTCCAAACCAATGAGAAATTTTAAGGTTGGAACTTCTATATGAAAACACTTCTAAAATAAAAGATAGTATGGTAATAATATCCAGAGATTATAAAAACCAGGAAAAACAGTTCATGGTAGAAAGCTTGCCACAAATAGAGGAGCAGTGCAGGTAGAATAGAGAAGAACCACTATGACAATGATAGTTGGAACTGATCACTCTGGACAATTACTGGATGTTTAATAGAGATAAAGTGATATGCATGGAAATCCTTTGTTAACAATAGCACAAATCACAGTGCTATAGAAAAATAAAGGATGAGAGAGATAAAGAGTGAGAGAGATAGAAGTAGGTAGATATAGATATATGTATATATGTATATATATATAGAAAGATATCTATATATGTATATAGAGAGAGGAGGTAAATGCCTGTTCCAAAGACAGTTGAAGGGGGCATGGAAACTGAAGATGTATGGCAGGAAATGATCATGGTTGAAGGTGGTGTACATTGTAAGAATGAAGGTCAATCATGAACAATTTTGTAATCATTGTATTTAAAAAAATAAAATAAAATAAAAGCATTCATTAAAATTATACTTCTCCCAACTACAATCATATTTGTAATCATGTTTAAATAAATATACTAATAAAAAAGAAAAATATACTTCTAATAAAAAGGTATGAAAGGGTCGAAGAGATAGTGTAGTGGTAGGGCATTTGCCTTGCCCATGACTGACTGGGGTTCGATCCCCAGCATCCCATATGGTCGGTCCCCCAAGCCAGAAGTGATTTCTGAGCACATAGCCAGGAGTAACCTCTGAGCATCACTGGGTGTGGCCCCCAAACAAAAACAAAACAAAACAAAAAGGTAGGCGAGAACAATGGTAGATATTACAACATTATATAAGAATAAATTTCAAGAGAATGACCTAAAAAGTACTAATAAATAACTAACCTAGAAACAGCAATACACATCATACTACAGAATAATATCTCATTCATAGTATAATATGCTATGTCATAATGCATTATATATAATCTATAAACAAGGAGATATCAACAGTGACACTTCTATACTTTTAAATTTCAGACCTTGTAATGGAACACTTCCCTTGTTTGGTTCTTAAAACAACTTATAAGGTAATACTTACAGATAAAGAAACTTTTGGAGAGAGCTGTTAAGAAACATGTGGGTTGTAGTATCTCTGACTTCAAGACTGTTTTCAACCATTGTTGCCTTATGAGGATCTTTACCTGAATGAGAGTAAAGGAAAACAATGTCCATATAGAGCTCACTAGAATTTAGCAAGCATATCAAGCATATCTATGCTTGTGCAAAAATACAAGAACTTCTTTTCTATAGCAAAATAGCACATGGAAGACCATTCAAACTGCAACCAAGGCAATCTTATGGCTTGTCTACACAGTAGCACAATTGGCAGAGACGCAGGAGTGTTGGTTACTGAGATTATAGTGACTTTAGGGACCATGGCTGATCAGTTTAGACCTAAATACCAGCCACAATAATTGGAACCCTGTACTACCATGGCAAATGTAAGAACAGAGTTAGAAATCGTTTCCAGCACATATACATTTTGTTTACATTGGAATCTGTTAGAAGGGAGGTTTTGCGCGTAGTAATCATTACTTCTAAGACAAGAGTAGCAGCCATCTATGGAGAGAACACATTCAGTTAAGTTTCGTGTCATGGTTTACTTTGTGATAAAAATTATTGGTGTTAGGCTTGATAGATGCTCTTAAAAATAATCGTTGAGGGGCTGGAGTGAAAGCGCAAGTGGTAGGGCATTTGCCTTGCACATGCTAAACTAAGACAGACCTAGGATGGACCAGGGTTCGATCCCCCAACGTCTCATATAGTCCCCCAAGCCAGGAGCAATTTCTGAGTGCATAGCCAGAGGTAACCCCTGAGCGTCACTGATTGTGACCCAAAAAAGAAAAAAATTATTGTTGAAATGTGAAGAAAGGAAGCCTTCCTGTTCTAACTGCTGAAAACTCCTTTGTCGTTACTTTCTAGAACATTCTAACTTTGTCCTTTGTTTCTAAGACATGAGACTCCTTTGAAAAGTCCTAATTTTAAGGGAGAATGCTGTAATTGTCAATTAAGTTTGAGAAATTGCCTCAGATCCAATCTAGTATACCTTGTTAATATTTCTTCATGGAACAAGGAAGACCCAAAGAGTTACAGACTCAAAGTTGATTTTTTAAAATATTTTCTCAGATTTTAACCTTCAATAGGTACCATATTTGCCGGCGTATAAGACGACTGGTCGTATAAGATGACCCCTAATTTTGCAGTTAAGACATAGGTTTAGTCCTATATTCGCTGTATAAGACAGAACAGAACGTTCCTGTGCTGTAACTGTATGTACCACAGTGAGCCAATCACAACAAGCAAAGGTTCAAAGGGTATAGTGGAATAGACTTCCTCTCTGACTCTGGCCCATTTGAGCAGCTTTTGACAGTGTAGATTTGGGTCCAGAACATTGTCTAATTTGCATGCATCAAAAGCCTGCTTGGATTGGCCGAGTTAGAGAGGCGGTCCGAGCAGCCTTGCAGTGATTGGTGCAGGATAGAGTTGGAAAATGCATTTCGTGGCAATATCCAGATGATTTTCGTTTAGCGGCATATGGAGACATTTTTAAGGATATACTTGACATATAAGACAACTCCCAATTTTTGGTTGACTTTTTTTCGATTCAATAGTCGTCTTATATGCCGGCAAATATGGTACTAAATGCCTTAAAAATAGACAAACCACAGAACTTATTCAGTACTTCAGGGTCAACTTAAAAATTTTACTTCCCAAACACAAAAATGTAAAGATTTTTGAAATATTTAGAACCCTAGTATATAGTATATCCTTTGAGATTCAACAAAAGTACCAAAGAGGTGATCTATCATCTGGGGTGACTCAGGTGCCTCACAGATTCCTATTATTTCTTCCCTTGATTCAGTCTCAGACATAAGCTGCTATTTTTAACTACTTATGGGCTTTGTAGCAGCTTCAATGCCCAGAATATCCATCTGAAGAAATAGAACCCATATCCTTTTGTTTTACAGAAGTTTAAGTCTAGGATACATGAAGTGGGTAGCTGAGTTGTTACTCCTCTTATTCCTTTGAATTGGGCATGACTGGGTATGCCAGAAATTTTGCGATTCACTTGTTTCACATTTAGAAATATTCAGCAAGGCATAATAGAAATAAGTTATCAATACAAAGCTGAAAATAATATGAGATGGTGCAATAAGATTTGTTTTTTAATTAATCTATTTAAACACCATGATTACAAACAGTTTGTAGTTGGTGTTCAGTTATTAAAAAGAACACCCCCCTTCAACAGTGCAACATTCCCACCACCAATCCCCCTATCTCTATCCTTCCTCCCACCTCTGCCTGTATTCAAGACAAGCATTCTACATCTCTCAATACCAGTGTCATGATAGTTGTTCATGTAGTTATTTCTCTAACTGCACTCACCACTCTTTGTGGTAAGTTTCCTATCATGGGCTGGTCGATCTAGTTCTCATCTATATTGTCTCTGTATTTATTTTCAACAGTATCTTTTATTTTTCTTAAAACCCATAGATGAGTGAAACTATTTGTGTCTATCTCTCTCCCTCTGACTTATTTCACTGAGCATAATAGTTTCCATGTTCATCTCTGTATAGGCAAATTTAATGACTTCATTTTTCCTGATAGCTGCATAGTATTCCATTTTGTAAATATACCACAGTCACTCATCTCTTGTTGGACATCTGGGTTGTATCCAGATTCTGGCTATTATAAACAGTGCTGCAATGAATATAAGTGTGCAGAAGGATTTTTGTAGGTTTTGTGTGTGTGTGCGTGCATGCGTGTGTGTGTGTGTCTGTGTGTGTCTGTGCATGTTAATGTGTGGTCATAGGGTTATCTTTAGGAGTGGTATAGGTAGATCATATGGGAGCTCAATTTCCAGGTTTTTGAAGAATTTCCATATTGTTTTTCAAAAAAACTAGACTAGGTGGCATTCCCACTAGCAGTGAATGAGAGCTCCTTTCTCTCCTCATCCCCACCAGCACCAATTGTTCTTGTTCTTGTATGCCAGTCTCTGTGGTGTGAGATGGTACCTCATTGTTTTTTTTGATTTGCATCTCCCTGATGATTAGTGATGTGGATCATTTTTTCACATGTGTCTTTTGGCCATTTATAGTTCTTTGAGAAATTGTTCATTACTTTTCCACATATTTTGAAGGGGCTAGATACTCTTTTCTTGTTAAGTTCTGTCAGTTCCTTGTATATCTTAGATATTATCCCCTTATATGATGGGTATTGGTTGAATAGTTTTTCCCATTTTGTGGATGGCCTTTATATCCTAGTCACAATTTTCTTTGAGGTGCAGAAGCTTTTCAATTTAATATAGTCCCATCTGTTTATCTCTGCTTCACACTTGTTTGGAGAATCCTGTTTCCTACTTGATGATGCCCTTGGTCTCAATGTCATGAAGTTTTACTGACATACCTAGACACCTTACTTATGGTTCTAGATCTGATATCCAGGTCTTTGATCCATTTAATTTTACCTATGTCCATGGTATTAGATGAAGGTCCAAGTTCACTTTTTTTTTTTTTTTGCGTGTGGCTGAGCAGTTGTACCAGCATAACTCTTTGAAGAGGCTAACCTTGCTCCATTTTTCATTTCTTGCTCTTTATCAAAGATTAACTGATTGTATGTCTGGGGAATGATCTCTGATTACTCAGTCTATTACACTGATTTGAGGGTCTGTTTTTATTCCAATACCATGCTGTTTTGATGACTATTGTTTTGTAGTAAAATTTAAAGTTGGAGAAAGTGGTGCCTTCCATCTTTTTTCCTAAGGGTTGCTTTAGCTCTTCATGGGTGTTTATTTTTCCAAAAGAATTTCAGAAGTATTTCATCTACTTCTTTGAAGAAAATCATGGGCGTCCTTAGAGGAATTGCATTAAATCTCTACAAAGCTTTGGAGGGTATTGTCATTTTAATGATGTCACTTCTCCTAATCCATGAACAGGGTTGTGTCTCCATTTCCTTAAATTCTCTTTTATTTCCTGAAGAAGGGTTTTGTAGTTTTCTTTGTATAGGCCCTTTTCCTCTTTAGTTAAATTGACTCCAAAGTATTTGAGTTTTTGTGGCACTAATGAGAATGGGATTGTTTCTTTAATGTACATTTCTTCTCTATCATTATTTGTGTATAAATTTGCCATTAACTTTGAATGTTAATTTTGTAGTCTAATACTTTGGTATATGAATCTATTCTATTGTTCCTAGAAGCTTTTTGATAGAGTCTTCAGGGTTTTATAAATATAGTGTCATGTCATCTGCAAAGAGTGAGAGCTTGACTTCCTCCTTTTCTATATGAATGTCTTTGATATCTTTTTCTTGTCTAATTGCTATGATAAGTACTTCTAGCATTATTTTGAAAAGGAGTGCTAAAAGAGGGTAGGTATCCTTGTATTTTACCAGATTTTAGAGAAAGGATTTTAGTTTATTTCCATTAAGAATGATATTTCCCTGTCTGTCCTGATTTCTTGGCGCCTCAGAAGAGCACGGCCGCTCTTTCTAACCAATAAACCCCATCACAACACGCAGGAAAAACCATACTACTAGAGCAACAATGCGAAAAGCTCGTAGGCAAACACTAGGTACTGAAAATGAAGATGATGGCTTGGACGACCTTAAAAATCACAACCCTCTGCTTAACCTCTCGGATAAGGAATTTAAAATAGAAATATGGAATATGTTTGTAAAACTCCAAGAAAGCAAAGCATAGATTGATCTGAACAGAACACAAAGACAGAACTCAGAAAACTTCAAACTGAAATGGCAGGCCTGAAAAACCTCAGTGGATGCCCTCGACAGCAAGGTAAGAGCAGCTGAGGAGAGAATTGGACTACTGGAAGATGAGATGCAGAAAAACTCAACACAGCAGAAGAAATTGGAAAAGAACCTTAGGACAAATGAGCAGGCAATGGAAAAAGTACTCAAGGAATGTGAAGAGATGAAAATAGAAGTCTTTGATAAACCCAAAAGAAACAACGTAAGAATAATTGGAGTCCCAGCGACCCAAGTAGGAGATCACCAGGAAGAATCAACTGTCAAAGGCATCATCAAAAACATACTACCAGAGTTAACAATTACATGAAACCAAGTCCTGCATGCCGAAGAGTACCAGCCAAACGAGACCCAAAGAAAAATACCCCCAGACACATCATCATTACAATGACAAATCCCACAGATAGAGATAGAATACTGAATGCAGCAATGTCAAAAAGGGAAATTACATTCAAAGGAGCATACCTAAGACTTACAGCAGACATGTCGCAAGAAACTCTCAAGGCCAGAAGACAGTGGTGGGATATTGTGACAAGACATAATGAAATGAATGCCTCACCGAGAATACTGCACCCAACCCAACTCACGTTCAGGTACAAAGGAAAAATACATAGCTTCATGGATAAGCAACAGCTTAAAAACTTCACAGATGATAACCCAGACTTAAAGGAAAAACTGACAGGTATACTCTAAGACATGAGAGACCAACAAATACAGGAAAGTTATCTACAAAGATGACATTAAATCCTATGACAATCACCTCCCTCAATGTTAATGGACTAAATTCACCAATTAAAAGACACAGAGTAGGGGCCTGGGAGATAGCATGGAGGTAAGACATTTGCCTTTCATGCAAAAGGTCATCGGTTCGAATCCCAGTGCCCCATATGGTCCCCTGTGCCTGCAAGGAGCAATTTCTGAGCATGGAACCAGGAGTAACCCCTGAGCACTGCCGGGTGTGACCCAAAAAACAAAAACAAAAAAAAAGACACAGAGTAGCAAAGTGGATCAAAAAGATGAATCCAACCTTCTGCTGCCTACAAGAAACACATCTGAATAGTCAGAACAAACATAGACTCAAAATCAAAGGCTGGAGGAAAATCATCCAAGCAAACAATACCCTCAAAAAAGCTGGGGTGGCCATATTAATATCTGATGATGCCAACTTTATACTCAGAAAAG
>PVKC010012638.1:0-23614 GCA_004027635.1 Crocidura indochinensis
CAAAGAGAAGACAAACTCACAGTTCTTTGCAGTTGGCCACCCTAGGCAGGCGTGGATTCGCAGAGGTTCCCAGCCTGATGTCACGAGTAGGGGAACCTTGCTTTTTCACTGTACTTGAGTCTAGCCGGTTTTCATTGTAATAGCATGCGCCTGGGCTTTCCTGCCCTGCAATGGAATTCTCAGTGAAGGTAGTTTTCTAGCGATTTCTATTCTCTTGAATATGGAGAGATGTTCTTTGGTACAGCATGTGGTCTATCCTAGAGCATTACCCTTGTGCATTGGAGAAGAATGTGTGTCCAGATTTCTGGGGATGGAGTGCCCTATATAAATCTACTAGTCCACTCTCTTCCAATTCTCTTTTCAGAGCTTGTTTTTTTTTTTTTTGTTGAGTTTCAAGGAGTGACAAGGCAGTGTTGAAGTCTCTCAATTATTGTGTTATTATTGATATATTTTCTTCAATTGGTCAACATTATATTAAATACTTTTCTGGTCTATCATTGTGTGCATATATGTTTAGGAGTGTGATTTCTTCCTGTTGTACATGTTCCTTGATTAGTACAAAATGTTAATGTTTGTTGCTCACAACTTTCTGAGTCTACATCTTTGTCATCTGTTATTAGTATGGCTCTTTATCTTTTTTAAGTGTGTTGTTTGCTCGGATGATTTTTCTCCAGCCTTTTATTTTGAGTCTATGTTTTTTTTTATTTTTAATTATGAGAACAAAGATGCAAAGAAAGAGGACAAGGTAAAGTTACAGTGGAAGGACAATCACCCATAAACAGAATTCACATAAGTCCCCTTGCTGATATCTTAACATTGTACTTTCAGCCAAAGAATATTAAGAAAATTAAACAGAACCCATGTAAAATTACTTTGTCCCTCAATTCCCCAGATTGTGATACATATTTCCTAGCAGCACATCAAACATTCTAAAGCCATAAAACTTATGTAACTCCTTAAATATTGAAGGCATAGAACTTTCTTACATTTCCATGCATATGCATATTAGTCTAAGTTAGCCTCAAAAGTGGGTGTTCCTTTTTAAGGATAAGAGACAAAGGAACACAGTAAAAATGGCATTAGAGTGGCAATAATTGTTTACATCAGCCCACCAAAATATGGGGGACATGGAAAGGAAAGTCCTCGGCCTATATACAAGGGGACCAAACCCTTGAAGTTTCCTGGCATAAGACCAGCTCTAGGTTCCAGGAAAACTAGATTGCCCAATCAAAGTCATTGTCTGTAGTGCCAACACACTTTTATGCCCATTTTCCATGCTGTCGCTGTTGTTGGTATCATGTTTCTGTATTAAAGATCCTGAAATCTGCATATCCTATATTGCATTTAGGATGGTGCAAAGCGTCCTTTCGTTTCACCTTACAATTAAAGGGCAATGCAGAAAGACCTGTCCAGTATGCAGGTCGTTGATGTTCTTAAATCTTCTCAATGTTAAGGGAAGTCTCTTGTGAGTAGATCGATGTCAGAGCGGCGGTAGGATCTTCCCTGGTAGAAGATTGCTTACAGGTGTTGTTGTAAAAAGCCTTGGATGTTTCATAGATAGCTTCCCTGGTTCAGGGGTGAATGGAGAATGCCAATTTTACTGAGGCCTGTGCCAGGTCATTATGCCAATGTTCAGGGTGTAAGGTCCCATTGAACTACAAGATTTGGGTATTTCAATCTCTATTAGCTAAGAATTTATTTGTGTGTAGTATTTCCCATTTTGATGTGCCTATGCAAACAAGGAACAATGCACATCGCTTTATAGGCCCATATGGGGGATGCAAGAAATGTCTAAAACTCTCCATTACATGGTTAAACATAATAATTAAACTGCCCTCAGTTTAATTCTTTCAAAAATAATTCTTATTGAAAAGTTCACAAAGTTAAGACTAGATAAAAAGTGGGGAAAATCTTTACTATTTAAGAGAATATTTAGTAAGAGTTAGCTGTCAAAGAAAATAGATGTAAAATATTCAAAGCCATACGTGTACATTTTATGTATACAAGCAGGAGAATGGGGTAGAAGGAAGATGGGAACAATTGGTGGTGGGAATGTTGCACTAGTAAAAGGGGATGTTCTTTTTTTATTTTGGTTTTTGGGCCACACCCGATAACACTCATTGCTTGCTCCTGGCTATGCACTCAGAAATCATTCCTGACTTGGGGAACCATATGGGAAGCCAGGGATCAATCTGAGGTTCATCCTGGGTTAGCTGTGTGCAATGTTGATGCATTACAACTACACTATCACTCTGGCACAAAAGGGATATTTTTAATGACTGAAATCCAACTACATATATGTTTGTAATCATGGTGCTAAATAAATATATTATTATTAAAATATTCTAAATTATTGCACTCATTTGTGGAAAATGAAAAATGATTGTTTTGTATTAATATCCAGAGACTATAAATTATGAGGACCAAGTGGACAGGAAATTGTAGTAAGCTTGCCACAGATAGTATAGGAATATAGAGTAGAGAAGGGACGACTATGACAATGAGTCACAATTTTGTAAACCAAAGTGTCAATGTATAAAAGGAAGAGAGAATGAGAGAGAAGGAAAAAAAATTGCCACAAAGACAGGTAGGGGAAAAAGCTTGACAGGGAGGGAAGGGGAGAAGCTGGGGTCTTTGGTCGTGGGAACTAGGCATTGGTTAAAGAATGTGTGTTGTACATTGAAAAAATGTACAACATTTTTAGTACATTTGTACAAAAATTGTACATTTTGCACAAATAGCTTTGTAATTGTGTATCTTATAGAGATTCAATTGATTTACTTATTAAAATTAAATTTTAGATAATTTTAGAAATAAATTACTTAGTCTTTAGAAAAAATAAAAAGAATATATATTAAAATTTAATGTTTTTTGAAAGTAACCATAACAGCATCATAGATCAAGTCCCCTATTTACAATTATTTAATATATAAAGAAACTTTAAAATGAAAAAAATGAAAGTATGAATGGTCAGAGAGAAAATCAATAAAATTTTAATTTAGTAATGTTAGGGTCTGGGAAAATTCCCATCCTCAGGGTGGCCCGAGAGTTCCAAGGAATGACTTAGAGACCATGGAAGAGCATAGATGATATTTTATTCTGGATCCAGGGTCAGTGCCCTGGGACAGATCCCAAAGCAAAGACCTCAAGCTTTGTCTGAGCAAGGTTTATATAGATCATTTTTTTTTCTTTTTGATTTTTGGGTCACATCCGTCCACGCTCAGGGGTTACTCCTGGCTCCACACTCAGAAATCGCTCCTGGCAGGCTCAGGGGACCATATGGGACGCCAGGATATAAACCAATGACCTTCTGCATGAAAGGCTAATGCTTTACCTCCATGCTATCTCTCCAGCCCCATATATAGATCATTTCTTAAAGGAACAGTGTTATCATTTCTTATAGGCGCAGGTGCAGTTTGTGCATTTTTACATCATAACTTAGTCAGAAAAAAGAAACATATTCAATGAACAAAGGGATGGTTATTAAAACGTATCAACCCCAGTGTTACATATTGCAGGTGTCAGCTTATCACAGTGGGCCAGATGGGAACAACCTGGCCTTGTTAGTTGTGGAGAAGAAAGGGGATCACTAAAACTCAAGATTCAAATGTAGCTAATTGTTAGATTCCTTTGCACAGAGTGGCATATATGTCAGCCTCAGAAGAATGGGAGTTGGGCTTTTTGGCACCAAGAGCTCCCTCTGGTTGGTACTGCTGAAATCACTCTAGACTTATAATTATTAGCAATATTATAAGAATACTTAATGGCTAACTTCACTTACTGATATACATATATCCTATAAAACTTTAAAATTACTTAACGTGGCTGCTATAATATATATAATAGTAAGTATAAACGGGCCTTGATCCCACAAGTCCAAGTCCTTATCTCCCAGGCTTGCTGTCCATGGGAGTTGTGAGAGCAGAACTTGCTTATCTTAATTCGAGCTAACTGTCTGAGGCCTCTTTCTGTCTGAGGCCACTTGTCTCTGTGGCTCCCCGCTCTTTTGGCAGGTTTCTGTTTGCAGGCTAGAATTCTAAAATGGGGCAGTCTATTGGAAAAGAAAGGTTAAAATATATATGACCTAAAAACATTTAAGAAATTTTTCCTCATCATTCCCCACTTCTCCTGTTGTGAATAACTTTATTCTTAAAGTTCCATAGTTTCCGCCATTTTAGCCTCCAGTTCTTGTTGATATTGTTGTCTGATGATCATTAATCTGACTGCTTCAATGCATTCCTTGACAGCACAGGCAAAGTTTAAGGGGATTGTCAGTCTTTTCCACCCTCCAGCCATCTTGTTCAGGAGACACGGGTAAAGGACACTGAAAGTTCTCACACTGTATGATTTAAAATTTACAGATATTATGAACAACTTTCACCTTTTTAGTAAATCCTGCTGTTTATATTTTATGCTATTTTCATGCTTTACCCTACTGAACATTCTACTTGATACATTGTCTATTTACAATGCTCGTGCCACTGAACTACTGAAAAGTCTGCACATTTCCATACAATATTTAATTATACGTATACAAGAACACTCATTATAAAAGAATGGTATTCTTTCGTATTCTTCAGTATTTTCTGTTAATCTCTAGTATTCTGATAATCTATTATTTTGACATCATTCGATAGGAAATTATTTTGTTTTTTTCTTGTGTTCTTGAAGTGTCTTATAAATCTATGCATATGGTGAATAATCTGGAATCAGAAGAAATAGGACAGACAGCAATAAAAAATAAAATCTTTAAATACCAGTAACTAATTATATATGGCAGAGACTAAGAATATAAACAGATTTATTCATATTTGAGAGAAGTTCAAAAAAAGTTTTCTGGATGAAAGTTTCAACTTGAGATACTTAAACCAGTTACTATGGTGTGTATACTTGGGCATACTTAGTTGTAAGCATCTGTATCTAGAATTCAATCAGGCCCTCAGGCCCTCACAATTTCTTTGTAATTCTCAGGGCATCATGGGGCATTATTTCAAGTCATTGCCATGGCTTCATGAAGCATACCCTGCTTGCAAGTCATTTCTAGAGTGGCTCAAAACTTGCCCCTGATTCTGTAGATGGGATCCAAAATTCAGTGTGTCTGGCCAATCTTAGAGCAACTGAAACTTAAGTCAAGTCAACAGGACAAATGTTCAGGGTAGAGGGACCACCTGGAACATATAAATTTTAAGTTCTATCCTTAATTATCGGCAACTCCACTCTTTCATAAGATATCTGAAGGTTCATGAAATATTAAAATAGACATTCTCACAAAGTTATATTGGGGAAAATGGGTTATGATTAGGTAATTGTATCTATTCTTCAGAATATGTCATTCACTATAATCTCTAATACATAGGTAGAATGACAACACAGACAGGAAATACATACAAAGGAATAAAATAATAAGACCTCCCAATTCTTATCACAGGCTGTGTTCTTTACACTGACTGTATAGAAAGAGGAGGTACAGTAAATGCACCCCATATACACCTCAACCCAGACCTTTGCCGGGTCTGTATTGTGAATCTGGGGACAAAAAGCAAAACAAAACAAAGAAATACACATTCCCCCTTTTCCTTCTGAATGAGAATAAAAGAAATAAGTTCCACAAAAATACTTGGCTGTAGAGGCATCATAGGTTAACTTTTGAATACATCATTAAAAATCAGCTATTTTCATATCATTGTTTTATACATGTCATAATATTTCATAGACTTATATGAGCTTAATATTATAACCTTTATAAAGAAATACTCAATTTAAAAATAAGTTGCAAAACATTTTTAGATTGAGCATTGTAATGTGAGTCTAGAGCATCCAAATTCGATTTCCATTAATTTCTGTGGAAAAACATTAGAACATTGTTTCAGACATATTTTAATTTAGTATAAAATGCTAATTATACAGATAATCAACCATCATAGCTTTAGGAAACATTCACTAAGATAACAAAGGAGTATTAAATATCTAATAACATTATGTATTTCACGGAACTCTGTCAACTAATATTAAATCACTAGAGCTTGATACATATTTATCTGTGTGACATGGGACACAAAATAAAAGAGTAGTTAAGACCTATCTAGGTAGAACAAATAGTTTAACTGGGAATAAGTGACAGATATAAATAGGATCAAGAGAGTAACCTATGATGAGGAAAAACTTCTTAAACTGTTTAGTCTTATGTATTTTAAACTCCTCTTTTTCATCAAACTGCCCCATTTTAGAATCCTAATTTGCAAACAGAAACTCCTGCCAGAAGGGCCTCAGAGACAAAGAGGCCTCAGGCAGGCAGCTCAAGTTAAGATAAGAGCAAGGTCTGCTCTCACAGCTTGCAAGGACAGCAAGCCTGGGAAATAAAGACCAACCCTTGGCATGTAGACCAGACCTGTTTATGCTTACTATTATTCATGTTTTAGCTGCCACTTTAAGTAAGTTTTATATAATATATATATACATATATATACATTAAGAGTTAAGTCAGTAGTTAAGTATTCTTATATTACTGCTAATAATTGTAAGCCTAGAGTGATTTCAGCAGTACCAACCAGAGAAGGCACCCGGCGCCAGGAAGCCCAACTCCCATGCTTCTGGGGCTGACGCTTGTGTCACTCTGTACAAAGGAACCTGATGATTAGCTACATTTGCACTCCATCCTCCCTGGAAGGAACCTTGAGTTTTAATGACCCCCTTTCTTCTTTGTAACTAACAAGTCCAGGTTATTCACATCCTGGTTCAATGTGACAAGATAAGTTGACATCTGCAACATGTAGCCATGAGGTTGATGAGATTTAATGACCATCTGTTTGTTCAATGTATATGTCTCTTTCTTCTAAGTTATGATGCCTTTCTGAAAATGTAAGCCTATATTCACAGCAATGTCTGTGACTGATAAGGGAAATAATGCTGTTCTTTGAAATTTCCTATATTAACTTTGCAGATAAGAGCCATGGGGTCTCTGCTCTGAGATCTGTCTCAGCAGCCGACCCTGAGTGGCCAATTAAACTCACCTTTTGCTCGTGCATGGTCTGAGTCTCTTTGAAACCCTCGAGGCACCGAAAGGGCAGGGACCTCATTGCCCTAGACTATAACACCTAGAGTAAAGTTGATTTTTAGATTTGATACAGATTTACAATGTTTTGAATCAGCTACTCCTCAGTTGCCCATTTACTGAGCATTTTTTCTCTGCCTCTTATTTCTAGTAGGCTGCTGAAGAATCTGAAAAGGCCTTTGGTAACCTGGTCTGAAGTCTGTCTGGGGAAACCTGCTCATCTCCCTGTTGCTGGAACCCCTATAATTGGATGTTTCTGCAGGTTTGGGGCCATGGTCCTCTCATAAAGCGCCTTTGGTCAAAGTAGTCAGTAGCATCTGGGATGTTACCTAGACTCTTCAGTTCTAGCCCATTTATTGCCTATTTCTATCCCATCTAAGGGACTTCTGCTACCATTGGTGGTGTGACAGCTGAGTGAGGCTGAGGGATGAATCTTCAGAACCTACATTGATTAGAAGCGTAGCAGCTACCATTCACTGGCATTCCTCTCTCCTCCACTATGCAGTTGCATTAGGAGTTTCTGCAAACTTCTCTCCTTACACTACATCAAACTCCAAAGTTTCCCCCATCTCCAATACTATGCAAAAACTTAATGGAAATTGAACTCCCATATGAACCAGCTATATAGAAACACAAGTATACAATACAAAAATCCTTTCCTCACACCTATATTCATTGCAGTGCTATTTATAATAGCCAGACTCTGGAAACAACCAAGATGTCCTTTAACAGATGAATGGTTAAAGAAACAATGGGTATATATACACAGTGAAATGTTATGCAGCCATCAGGAGGAATGAAGTCATGAAGTTTTCCTATACATGGATGCACATGGAATCTATTATGCTAAGTGAAGTAAATCAGAGAGAGACACATCCAGAGTATTCTCACTCATCTTTTTTATTAAGAAATATAAAAGACATTTTTGCAATAATTCTCAGAGATCAAAGAGAGGAGGGCTGGAAGGTCCAGCTCATCACATGAAACTGACCACAAAGAGTGATGAGTGCAGTTAGAGAAATAAGTACATTGAGAACTATCATAACAATGTGAAGAATGAGGGAAGTCGAAAGCCTATCTAGAAGTACAGGTGGAAATGGAGTGGGGGAGGAGGAATATTTAGAACTTGGTGATGAGAATGTTGCACTGGTGAAGAAGGTATTTTTTACATGACTAAAACCCAACTACAATCATATTTGTAATCAAGGTGTTTTAATAAAAATATTAATAAAATTGGGGCCTGGGAGATAGCATGGAGGTAAGGCGTTTGCCTTTCATGCAAAAGGTCATCGGTTCGAATCCCGGTGCCCCATATGGTCCCCTGTGCCTGCCAGGAGCAATTTCTGAGCATGAAGCCAGGAGTAACCCCTGAGCACTGCCGGGTGTGATCCAAAAACCAAAAAAAAATTAATAAAATTATAAAAAGCTTATTGGAATGTTATTCTTCCTACTGAACAAGGCAACTTATTTAGTGTCAACCCTGTTGCTGAATCCTTAACCTTTCCAAATGTGGAGCCTCTGGAAAGTGCCCAAGACTTTGATTGCCAGCACTGGCTTGTTCATTTGACTATAGGCTTGGGGGCCAGGGTATCTCTACTTGGGCTGTTTTCAAACATTGAGTCTGAAAAGGTGGTATTCTGCTAATATCCTGGGAAGATCGTTATCTCTCTGGTTCAAAACAGTACTTGTAAGGAAGGTTGGCACATGTCAACCTCACATTCACAGACACTGACCGAGATGCCTGACTGATTAGGCCTTAGACTATGCTTTAACTATGCCTTAATGTTCATATATATTGCAGGAGGTCTGGCTGACATGGGAAAATAGAGCCTACCAACCTTGCCAAAAGAAAGGAGGCAAGGGGAGGCACAGAAACTGATAATGATAGATGCCATTGGTGCCCCCATACATACCTATGTCTGCCTTGCATCTCTGAAATGAGTGTGTATGATTTTCTTCATGAGCTGTTGCTTTGATTTGCTAGGACTTTTTTTGAATACCTTTGCATCTTTGTTCATCAGAGCTAAAGGCCTGCCATTCTTTAAATTGTGCTGCTTGTTGTATTTCTGTTTCTTGAATTTCCTGGAAGAGATTGAAAAGTATTTGTAGTAGGTCCTCTTGTAAGTTTTAAAATTTTCCATTATTGATTCCATTTCATGCCTGTGTTTTTGTTTTTGGGTAGCTTTTTAATTACCATTTGTATTTTCCCAAAAGTGATGATTCTGCTCAATATTCATCTTGAATCAATAGAACATTGAGATGTATTGGACTCTAAGAATTTATCCATTTCTATCTGGTCCTCTTGCTTTGTGCCTAAATTTTCTCAAAGTAATCCCTGTTTACCCTGGAATTTCTGTGTTATCTGTAGTGATCAGATCTTTTTTATTTCTGATTTGCATAGGTTTCTCTCTTCCTTTGTTAGTTTGATCAAATGTTTTTTGATTTTGCTTATCTATTCGGGAACCAAGGCTCGTTTTCATTAGAATTTGGATTTTGGGAAAATTCACATTAGTATATGCTCTGAGTTTTATTATTTCCTCTACCTGCATATGTTTTGCTCATTTGTTTGTTACTTTCCACTTTTAAAGCAGTTCCATTAAGCATTTGTGTAGGCCCTACTTTCTTTCTGCTAAATGCTATACATTTTCCTCTTTATGTGGCTTTTGCTGTGTCCCAGAAATTCTATAATCTGTGTCATTTTAATTTTTTATCAGGAATACTTTGTTATCCTCTTTGATTTCCTCTCTGACCTACTGGTTGTTCATTAGTGTGCTGTATAATTGTCAGTTGTTGAATTATTTTCCTATTGACACGGCCCACTCAGGAAGTGCAAAAACCAAAAGGTGAATTGCGCTACTGAGAAGAAATTGTATTTGCCAGAAAAGCCTGCTTTGAGTAGTCACAAATCAGCTGACCTCTTTGTATGGATCGTCTGGCTACAATCTCATACATGACTGTGATATCTCACTCTTTCCCTTTAAAAAAATCAGGCCTCAGTATTTTCCCCTTCAGACAAAGGAAAACAGTATCAGACTACCGCCAAAGGCTCCCCCACTGACCAGTCTCTCTGACTTGCAATATCTTGGAGCCAAGGATATTTTCCTCAATAATTCAAAGCTCAGGATGAAAGCAATTCTCAGTTTTCTACCCAAAACTCTAAAAACATCTTTCCTCTTCCCTGATAATTGCTAACTTACTAAAGGAATCTCCCACCTTTCTAGGTAATTGCCTAGCTCTCTCTTCTTTAGCCAAAACAGAAAACCTACCCACAACAAACTCCTTCTTTAACATGTAGATTTTAGCTAGTTTTTCCTATTGTACTACTCCAACCAGATCCCATCTTCTTTGATCCCCCCAAAAAATTACTCTGCTTTCTATAGTTACTTTATAAGTCTCAACTGAATCAATACATTTGTCCTCGCTTCATCTGACATGGATCCCCATGCATTGCGTGTGGTAATTCATCTTTCTACATTAATATTCCGTTTTTCAGTCTCCTCGTATCCCACTCTCTCCCGTGGAAAAGTCTTGAAATCCACGAAGCTATATTGCTGTATAGAGACACTACAGCCGTCTGTAACATCCCATGTCTGTTTATAACTCATTTCTATTATCAGTGCATCATGACCTGAAAAGAAATTGATATTATTTCTATTTTCTTGAAGGGAAAAACATAAGATTTTCCTTTCCCTTTAAATATAATCTGTCAGTGAAGAGACTTTTCCTATATATGACATGCCTTCTCCTGTTGGTTGGAAGAATCTTATAGAAGGCAATGGGTAAAATTTAAGGAGAACATTCCAGTTGGTTTGAGAGTTACTTTTAGCATGGAGTCTGACCCAGGCCATACTGCAGGATGCCATACAGCCAGCTGGCCAATGTACCTACTTGCCAGCCTGATATTACGTCCAGAGAGTCTGCCTTCCTACTTGACTGATGCCTGTTTAGCAGTTATTACTAATGTTATTGGGCTGGGTTGCATTGTGTCTTACTTGCTCTCTCTGACTTTCTGTGTGTTTCTCACTCATTTTCTCTGAATGTCTTCAAACTCTGTAAATTTTCATAACCCTGTCTATAACCTTTTCACCCCAAAAGTATTGCAGATTGATTAATCAAGAACATAGAATATCCCATGTTTTTTTGCAGAAGAATGTGTATCCACCTTTCTGGGCATGAAAAAAACCTTTTCATGCTGTGAATACTTTATATACCATATATAACATTGTAAATATTACATACTACATATAGTATATATTTTAATATTCATATTATTTTTGTATATAGTATATATATTGTATTGCTATATACACCATATATAGTATATAGATCTGGCCTTTGATCTAAAATTAAAATTGGCCATTATGATTGCAGACTGGGGCTGGTGTTCTCAGCATGTGATGGAAATATTGTTCTGGAAACACTGGTGGCCAGAGGTTGACACTGGTGGTGAAATTGGTGCTCAAACATTGTCTGTCTAAAACACAGCTATGAATAACTGCAAATTGCAATGATATAAATAAGTATAATTTAAATTTAAATTAGGATTACACAAAAACTTTATAGATTCAAGCTTTGACAAAAAGCTAAAAAGTTAGACATGAACTGCATTACTCTTATCTGTGAAGGATGAAAAAATACAACCTTTCTTTAGTGTCCTTTAGATTCATCCTATAATAAAGATCCCCTTGTTCCCTGTTTCATTCTCTACTAATTACTTTTGTGTCTTTTTTTTTTCTTTTCTTGAACTCTAATAAATTTTGGGGAATAGGCCTCGGTAGATAGTAGAGTGTGTAAGATCTTTCCTGAGCACCAGATCTTACCTGGGCACCATGTATGACAGTGAAACAAAATGAATAAAGCAAGATACATTAGATTTATTGGTAGATATTATTTTATTATCCACTGATTTTCACTATCACTTTAATATAGGTTCATAGAATATGAATTTTGTCAATTTTCATTTGATTTGTTTTATATCCAATTATTCGCACTGACCTATACTTAGTTTTTTTTTTCATTTTGACTAGTCATTATTTGTTCTGTAGTTCAGCATAAATGTTGACATAGTTAAGATTTCTTCTATTTGTCATATTTATTTTTGACAAATGAAATGAGAATATTGAAATGCATTAACTGTGTCACAATTTTTACTCTGAAAGTGACTGAAGTGGCACCATAGTACCTTTATACAACATTCCTATATGCAAATTACTTCTGTCAGTCCCTCCTAAAAGCCACACTTTCCCAACAGGAGGTGCCCTCTGTTCCACTTCTAGCATCCACAGAACAATGATAGTAATTGCAAAAAATGTAAACACAGTTCCAATTTATATGGGGGGGGGCACTGAGTGTAACATAGAATAAATGTCTTCTAGAACTATGAGAAACTATAGTGCAACTCCGCATACTTTGGAGGTAGACATTGTAGGTAGACTTTGGTGATAGACATTAATGGATCTCCATCACATATTTCTCCCAAGTCAGGGAGAGAATGAGTCACCATCTCCAGGAGAAATAGCACTCATTTACAGGAAATAGAATTGCTGTATACTTGAGAAGTCAGTGCCCACTCTTGAACATGACTAGTAACACCTGAGCAATCAAAATTTTTATTACATCATTAAAGGAGAAAATATTCCAATATCTCCAAGTGCTTTAGAACTTTGAAAACAGTCTTAAGAATTAATCAATTATAATTTTTTGCTTCCCAATACACAGTTGAACAATTAAGAACCTAACATGTATAGTTCATACTTATAGAAGTATTGTGTAAGAATTATTATTTGTAATTATATAATGAAATTCTAACAAATATTTATTGTATATAATATATTATGCTATATAATACAATGTATATTAAATAATATAATATCACATATTGTATGATAAAACTATATTATCTGATGAATCATTTCTGTAAATGTAAATATTATGATATTCACAAAATGTTTAAATTAAAGCAGGGGTCTCAAACTCACGACCTGTGGGCCATTTGCAGTCCACCATACAACATTTTGTGGCCAACCTTCATATATCAGAGTATTCGCGATTATTTGCTTACTGAATAATCACAATCAAATCGCATTAAACATTTGCATACCCTGAGCAATTCTGTTCAGGGTATGCAAATGTTTAAAGAGATTTTTTGCAAATTTTTTTCTTACTAATGAGATTTTTTTTGGAATATTCAGTAAGCAAATAATCTCAAATACTTTGTGCCTAGTGCAGACGTCATTTCCATAGCTTCTGCCTGCTGTCCCTTGCATTACCGGAGGCCTAAGGGAGAGAAGGGAGAGAATTAGATTTTGTCATACTTTATCATGATTTCATCAAAGCCTGCAGTGAAGATAAAGATTGATGACGAGCACAGACAATTTCAGAAAAAGTGGGAGACGCAGTATTTCTTTGTTGTGCACAGGGGCATCCCCACAGATCTTATTTGATCAGAGAAAGTTGCAGTGCACAAGGAATACAACTTAAAACGCCATTATTCAACTAAACAAGCTGAGGAATGTGCAAAATATCAAGGAAATGAAAGAGCCAAGCGGATTGCCAGTCTTAAAGCATATCTAATGAGGCAACAAGATTTCTTCAAGAAAGCAACCAAAGAGAATGTTGCATCAGTCGAAGCTAGTTACATGGTTAGTGAGATGATTGCTAAGGCAGGGAAACCATTCACAGATGGAGAGTTTGTTAAAAATACGTGTTACAGGTTGCAAGTATTATCTGTCCAGAAAAGAAAGGTCAGTTTAGCAAAATCAGCCTTTCTGTTAACACTGTGGCAGAGCACATTTCTGACATGTCAAGTGACATTTATCATCAACTGTGTGAGAAAGCCAAATGTTTTGATGCATACTCAGTTACTCTTGATGAGGGCACAGATATAACAGACACTGTGCACAGTGCTCACAATTTATGTTGTGGTGTTGACTGCAATTTTGAATTGACAGAGGAGCCTCTCACAATAATTCCATTGCATGGCCAGACCACCACTAATGAGATATTTCGGCATCTGTCTGATGCCATTGAGAATGCAGGTTTGCCATGGAAGAGGTTTGTTGGAATAATAACCGATGGAGAGCCATCGATGACAGGCAGGAAAAATGGACTGGTTGCATTTGTTCAAAAAAACTTGAAGAGGAGGGTGTAGAGAAGGCCTTTGCTCTTTACTGCATTATCCATCAGTAGGCCCTTTGCAGTAAATGCCTGCTGTGTGACAATGTAATGTCTGTTGGTGTGAAATGCATCAACCAAATCAGGGCTTAAAGCACAGGAGGTTCCATGCTTTTTTAGAGGACATGGAGTCATAATATGGAGATGTGCTCTATTTCACCGAGGTACGTTGGCTCAGCAGGGGAAATGTCCTGAAAGGATTTTTTGAGTTGAGAGAAGAAGTGAAAGCCTTCATGGAGAAGGATGGGAATGCTGTTTCTGAGTTGAGTGATCACAAATGACTCATGGACTTAGCTTTCCTTGTTGACATCACACATAAGCTGAATGTACTAAACAAGATGTTACAAGGTGCAGCTTATCAGTGCTGCCTATGATAATGTGAGAGTATTCTCCACAAAACTTGTGTTATGCAAATCCCAGCTCTCTCAGACAAACCTTTGCCATTTCCCAGAATGCAAGGAACTTGTGGATGCAGGCATACCTTTCAGTGGTGAGATATATGTTGATGCTATTTGTAAGCTAGAGAAGGAATTTGATCACAGATTTGCAGACTTCAAAAAGCACAGAGCACTTTCCAAATTTTTGTGGACCCCTTTTCCTTTGATGTGCAAGATACCCCTCCTGTGCTTCAAATGGAGCTCATTGACTTGCAATGCAACTCTGATCTCAAAGCCAAGTTCAGGGATATTAGTGGAGAAGCATACATGCATAGGTAATTATTTTTGCATAGGTAATTTTTGAGAGAATTGCCTCCAGCTTCTCTGAGCTTTCCTGAATGTTCAAGGGCACCGTGTGCCTTTTTGGGAGCACATATTTGTGTGAACAGTTATTCTCCATATTGAACTTCAATAAATCAAAGTACAGGTCTAGACTTAATGATGATCATCTTCAAGCCATACTGAGGGTCTCAACTGCTTCCTTTCAAAAGCCAAATGTGGTTCAGATTTGTGAGAAGTGCTCTCAAGTCTCTGGCTGCAAGGAGTAGGCAAAATATGCCATGTTCAGAAGAACTGTACATGATTTTCACTCAATGTTCTATTCATGTTCATAAGAAATAATTAAAACTGTTAATAATGAAGTTTGAGAACATTTTTGTGTGAAATCCCTTATACGGCCCTGCCTGACCCCTACTTTGCCTCCTGCGGCCCCCAGGTAAATTGAGTTTTAGACCCCTGAATTAAAGGTATTTTAAAATTAGTTTAGTAGATAAACTTATATAATATTTGTAAAAGTGATTCTATTTATGCTTTTTCAAGTGACATAATGGTTTTTTAAAAATATTGCATAAATTCTTTCTTTAGGACCAGAATCCCTATTCAACCAGAGTACACCTGTTTTGCATGCATGGATTCCCTACCAAGTCCAAAATGATCCTTTAAGCATCACAGCACACAATCCCAAGTATTTATTTCTTCAGGAGTTGCCCTGAGCATTAAAAGATGTAACTCTATAAAATACATGCATATGATTATTGTGGCTTATTTTTTAATTCTTAGTGCTATTATTCAGTACTGTTAATTAGGTTTTTATCTCAAAGAAATTAAGAAAATCTGATTAAAAAAAGCATTAAACTACATACGAATGAATTCAGTTGCTGTTCCTAGATATGTCTTTTGGATTTCTCATAACGCCCATATTTTATATGTCCTTTTCTATTAGTTGTTGTTATTCCTGATGTTTTTTTTACCTGAATGCACTTATGTTTGGTGGTAGCATTTCCACCTATTCAAATACATTGCTCTATATCTCTATTTTTCTCTGTTTAACAAGTGATTTATTTATAGGGAGCTGAGGGACATTGTCCATGGTATTAAGGGATGACTCTGGATTTATACACAGAGAATCATCTTGGTGATTTGTAATATAATTGTTGTGGTGGATATCATACCAAGTTTGGACAAGTGAGTGGTGAGAGCCCTAAGTTCTATACTCTTACTCCAGTCTCACGACTAGACATCCTTATTATAGAGTATTATTTGGAAATAAACTCAGCTGTACTTAAGATTACACATGGTTCTACACTCAGGGATCACAATTTTAGCTTGGAGGAAACATGTTTTGGTCACATGACTTATTGCAGAATTCAGTACAGTCTCTAAGAATTGAAATCAACTAGATGCTCAGTAACAGATGAATGGAGATTTATATGTTGTAAGTATACACAAAAGAATGCTAAACATCAGGAAGAAATGATGAATTTGTGTAATATGCCTGCAACAAAGAACTCCAAGAAATTTCAATGTGGTTATCCAGAAGAAGCTTACACAACATAGTGATATAACTGATACGTGCTATTTAAAATAACTACATGAGGAAATGAAATAAATTAAAAAGGGCATTTCTATATCACTTATACTAGAGTATAAGAGGGAAAGGAAAGAAATAGAGTAGGTGAGAGAGAAGAGGCAGAGGAGGAGCAATAGGAGTGAGTATGAGAGAGAGGTCAAGGGGGTTCAAGTTTATCGGTGGTGTTAAGGAGTGACAGAGCTGAATACACAGACTACAGAATCAAAACCCTGAAATCATGAGACCTAAAGTACAGAAAATGAACATAAAAAGGTGCATGTGAAGAGAGCAGAACAGGGTGTGTTCTATAAAATGAGCAGAGGATGAGCATTATCAGTCACATTTGTTTGCTAAAGGTTTGCTTAGGATAAAAGGGAAAAAAACATAAATGTTCACTGAGAAATAATGAACCAGTTTCATAAATAGCAAAAACACTGAAATATATCGGATTTGAAAATACTAAATTAATAGATATGATGAACCACTTTTTCTTTTTCAAGTAATTACTAAGCGTTTGTATATTATGTCTGTTTTCATGGTTTGCATTAGCAAGTGTTCTACATGCAGTCTTCCCAGATTTAAGTAAATAAATAAGCTACTGGATATTAAATATATTTTCTTAAAATATTTAACTATCTAGTCTCATTGAATTTACTATTCCTTCAAGTAGTAAATCCTATTTAATAAATATCTTTATAATAAAATATATTTACATTTATTATACATAGAGCTTATTAACAATGACACTAAAATAAGTTTGGATTTTATTATAATGTGTTGAATAGAACAAATTAGTTAGTTTTCTTATCCTTATGTACTTCTTGTGTTCTATAATAGGGATACATAATCAGTGAATATTCTGGAATCAGAAAAATTCTATTTTTAAGATTGATTTTAACAAACATATGTAAATGTATCTATTTGATTATATGTAATTAAGATAAGGATAGAGATAAAATAATTTACATTATAGAGTAATTCAAAAGAAGTTATATGTAGGGCCCTGGGAGATAGCATGGAGGTAAGGCATTTGCCTTTCATGCAAAAGGTCATCAGTTCGAATCCTGGTGACCCATATGGTCCCCCGTGCTTGCCAGGAGCAATTTCTGAGCATGGAGCCAGGAGTAACCCCTGAGCACTGTCGGGTGTGACCCAAAAACCAAAAAAAAAAAAAAAAGAAGAAGTTATATGTATGACAAAGTCTCATTGTGAAGACACTTAAGTTAGTTGCCATGGTGTTTAGAACTGAACATGTTTATTTGCTAAGCAGCTGGATCTAGAATGAGATAATTGGTTATAACTCAAGGAAGACAGACTTATATTTTAAATAACAAGATCTCATTTGAGAAAAATCTTAATCTTGATGGTAAGATACCAGTATTACCTGAATTTACTTCTACTGAGAAAGTAAAATAGATGCTTTTAATCATTTGCTTGAAAATCATCAGTAACTGTGATGAGAAATGCACTAAAATTTTGAATAATTATTATTTGATAGTGTATGTCATTTATGCAGCATTTAAATAGTAGTTCTCCTTTTAAAGACATATTTATATTTTTATTTTTATTTTGGGCTGGTTTTGATCACACCAAACCCAAATCAGGGATTACTCCTGATTGTGCTCTCAGAAATAGCTCCTGGCTTGGGGGACCTAACCTAGGTTTGTCTGAGGTCAGTTTGTGCAAGGCAAATGCCCTACTGCTTGCACCACTGCTCTGGCCCCAAAATACATTTTTATGCAATTCCTAATAGATGTATTTCTTTAAAAAAACAACTTGAACAAATATGTTAATAACCTAAAATATTTTAATTGTTTTTTAATATAGAGTGTGAGAAATTGGCCTAGAACCAGAGGGTCTATCAACAGAGAAGTGTTGAATCTTTAGCATAATTATATCATTGTCTAATATAGTAGAATGTCATTTTAGTGTAGTTTAGTGCAGTGCTGTGTTGTATAGTAGTGCTTAATGTATCATGAGATACTATGCTTACTATAGTTTTGAGTATTTTAGCAGTAAAATATAGTATTGATGTAGTATATCATAGTATTAATATAGCAAATGATAGTATTAACATAGCATAGTAGTATAGCATAGCATATCTTAGGATAGAAAATAATAGAATAGAGTAGCATAGTACACTATGGTACTTTGTGGTACAGTATAGCATAATACATCACAGTTGCATACAATTTAGAACAGTATAGTTAGCATGGCATTGCTAGCATGGTATAAAATGTGCTATGTTATGCTATGGTTGGGATGGTATGGTGTATGGTATGGGATTTTATGATATGGCATAGTATGATATGGTGTGTTGCAGTATGGCAGGGTGTGATACAGTTAGGTATGGTATGAAATTTATGGCATGGTATGGTATAGCTAATATAGTATAGCATGAATTCCATGGCATGACTTGGAATGGCATGGCATAGGATAATACAGCACAATACAGATGATACAGCACATCATAGTATAACACTGCAGAACACAGTATAACATTGTACAATATAGCACTTACAGTATAGCATAGGCTGGAATGGCATGGCAAGGCATTGCTTGCTATAGTATTGTACAGTAAGTTATGGTAATGTACATATGGTATAGGTACAAAACTATATGGAATGATATTGCATAGAATGGTATAGTGTAGTGTGGTATGGTGGGGTTTGGTAGAGTATAGTAAAATAAAATATAGCTGAATAGCATATAGTATATTATAGTATAGTACAATAAATTATAGTAGAGTACAGTTTACCATAGCTTAGAATAACATAGAACACAATGACATGGCATAGTATATCATAACATTGTAGCAGGGTGTAGTGTCGTATAAGTGTAGTATAATATTAGTTAGTATAGTATAATATAGAAGTATACTATAGAAATGCATAGTGTAGCAATGTATTATATCTTGTAGTAATGTTCAATATAGCAATATACATTAGTATGGTGTGGTGTTTGAGGTAGTGTTATAGTGTGGTATGGTTAACTATGGTGGGTCTGCTGTGGTTTGGTATGATGTATTGTGATTGGGTCTTTTCTGGTGTGCTTTAGTGTGGTGTGGTGTGTAGACGTCTTGCGTCTCAGCAATTCTCGTGAGTCATAGCACTACAGGATAGGAAAGCAGGAGCACGAGCAAACGAAATATGAAATGTGAAATAAATGAAACCACATAGAGAATGTGGGGTCAATACGTTTCTGGCAGGAATGCAACAAGTTTAATTCTTTGAGCAGGGGAATTTATAGGGGTAAAATTAGCCACAGGTAAAGAATAATTGTAATCACAAAGACTAGTACAACAATACCTAAGCAATGGGTGTGACTAAAAATTCCAAGTTACAAGAGAGAAGGTCACACAACTCCAGGTAACTCCTAGCAAGCTTACTTTAAATGCAAAAATCAGGATTAGGAGGAAGTAGGATATATCTAGAAACTTGGTCTTTCTAGGCTGAACTCTATTGTTTTAGAGGTTAAATGAAGGGAGGTACCAAACCCCAGGAATGAGCTTCCCTATTTCTAAAGGAAGATCAAAAGTCAAAATCTGTATTCTGGTTACGCCCTTGATTACCAGAAACTGCAGCTGCAAAGGACATATTTGAAAAGGAGGGAAAAATTGTCTTTGCTTTTATATCTGACTATATCTAGAAAAAGGGGTTATCAAATAAACTTTGGTGCTGGAATTTCTGAGCCAAATTATTTGATAGAGGCTATTATTTTGCCTGATATATACAAAGGAGAGACAGTCAAATACTGGCTGAAAATGTAATGCCAGGCATCTCTTTGGAAATTCCTCAACCATCCATGCAGGGGGAAAAAGGCATCCACAGCGGCCCTTTTGAGGAATCCCATGGGACTTAAATTAGTTCTACCCACCAGGAAAATCTGAGGATACATCTGGTGGGCTGAGCCCCCGAAAAGCTTAGGCATGCCCTGGCAGTGTGGTGTAATTGGTTTGGTGTGGCATGCTGTGATCGGTGTGTGGTGTGGTATGTATATTGCAGTGCTTCTCAAATAGTGGGGCGTGTCCCAGTGGTCGTGTTTAATTTTGGCAAACATTGTCATAACAAGCTGAGCCCCGTGTTTATGTCTCTGTATGTCTCTGGAGATTAGAGTTGCTGTGTCTTGCATCAAATCCCTCTTCGAGAAACTATGCGTTGCAAAACGAGTTCATTGTAGCCACTAATATAGACATCACCTCTGATTAAAGAATCAGTTCAATTTATTTTATATATTTTTGTTTTGCAGTTAGAGTTTTTTTTAAATAAAGCTACTATTTACAATCTCCAAGGGAGCTTGTAAAATCTTTTCTTCTTCCAAAGAGGCATGACAGAAAATAATTGAGAACTGGTATAGTGTAATATATTTTAACAGAGGATGGCAAGCTTAGCACAAAAATACAGAACAACAACATAGTACAGTACAGTATAATATAGTATTTATATATTAGTGACAAATTGCACCTATTATTGGATCTTAACCATTAACTACAGAAAATTTTACAGTTAAATATGAGACTATAATTATTATTTTTGAACATAAAGGATAATTCAAATTTTATACTGATTTACAAGAAAGCTAACAATAGACAGCATTGTCATAAGAGCACAGCACAGCAAAGTACAAAGCAGTACGACAAAACAGCAAAATACAGAATGGTACATTAAACTACAGTACAGATTAGTCAGTAAATAAAGTATAGTTCATAGACATATCGTAACATATTCTAAATTTAGTATATTTAATATAGTACATTATAGTATTGTGTAGTACAGTATAGTACTGTACAGTATTTTGTAGTATGGTAGTTAAAGTATGGTACAGTCATTCTGGTATGGTATAGAATGGTACAGTATGTTACAGTATGGTATAAATATGGTCTTTTGTAATATTTTGTAATATAAATATGGCCATATTGTAATATATAGTATAATACAGTACAGTATAGTATAATGCAGTACAAAATAGTAAAAATTACAGAATAGTACAATATATCAAAGTATATATTGTATAGTAGTAGTAGAATGTAGTAGAATAGAATAGTATAGTGTCATATTTCAATATAGTATAGAATAGTGTAGTATATTGAGGCATAATTTATTATGGTGTATTATAGTGTAGTTTAGTGTGGTCTAGTGTAGAGTAGTATAGTATAGTGCAGTGTAATGTCATATATATAGTATAAACATATAGTATAGTATGCAGTGCAGAAGTATAGTACAGTATAGTGTAATGCAGCATAACATTATATAGTGTGTAAAGTATAATATGGTATAATACAGTATAATAAAATAAGGTACCATATATTTCAGTATACGACTGTAGGTATAGTAGAGTATGTTGTAGTGTTTCATAGTGCAGTATAGTATATCATAGCATAGTTTAGTGAAGAGAAGTAATATATGTTGTTCAGTGTAGAATAGTGTAACATAATAACTCAAACACTGGATTAAAATTGTTTATATGTTTCTAAGGCTTTACATGCTGTTCATTGACAGATCACTGGCATAAAAATCTTCTAGTTTTGTTGCCATTTTTTGAGATATTTATTTACATATTAGCTCTAATCAATAGCAAGATATGCTAATTGTTAGAAGTAGTCAACTTTACAGAAAAATTCTCTCCTCTGGTTTTGTCAAAGTTAATGGTTAGTTACCAAAAATTGCTTCTCTTCTCATTCACAGTCCTTGTGCTTGTGTCTCTGTGTGTTTTATAAGTGTGTATCTCTGTATCCATATACATGCATATAATAAGTCTATATTTTACATGTAATGTTTCAATTACATTTTTGCTCTCTTTTACTTCAATATTTTAAGCAAACAATGAGAAACTGAACATTGAATTTGATAATTTTTTCCTTACAATGTGGTGTTTTGACCTAAACTGAAACTTTAGAGATATGTTTCATCTCTTCTTACATCATATTTGGGCGTGGGGTGGGGACTAGACCCAGTAATTCTCAGAGGTTACTCCTAGCTCTGCACTCAAAACTCATTCCTGGTAGGCTCAAGGAGCATATTAGATGCTGGGAATCGAACTGGGGTTTCTCCTGGGTTGGCTGGACGCAAGGCAAACAACCTACCACTGTGCTATATTTCTAGCCCCTCACATCACACTTTTTAAATAGAGATCTGAGTTTGGCAAACAACTTAATATGAATTTTTCATATTTAGGGTCTGAGTGATAGCACAGTGGAAGGGCATTTGCCTTGCACGCAGCTGACCCAGGTCAGAGCTAGGTTCGATCTCTGGCATACAATATGTTACCTAGAGCTTGACAGAGGCAATTCCTGAGCACAGAGCCAGGAGTAACTGAGTGTCACCCCAATAAGAGCCAAATTTTTTTCACAATCACATAAACTTGATTATAAATATTATGCAATCATAATCTATGCTGCTTATATCACTAAAATATGATATGTCTATTGATATTCAGTAAAACTTAAAGATAAGTATGTGATAGATTGGATGGAAGTTTTGAGAAACGCTAGTTCATGTGACTTCTTGCTCTATGCAAAGGATCAATCCTGGAGATTCTTGGGATGATGAGTTAAATATTTGAGGTGCTAGAGATCAATATATGGTGAAGTGCACAATTCAGGCAACTTCACCTCTGTATAGCCAGCTTTATAAAATACTCTAAAAGTGTATTCTTTCTTCATTTGATCATTGGACTCAGCAATTGTCATGGTTTAGTCTCGACTGTGCTCAGCAAAGAGATCACTTTAACACCTTGCTGGCTTTTTCATCCCTTCAAATCAATGTTTTCTACTTCATAGAATATGAGAGCAGTGGCATTATCTTTACCTTGATGTACTACCCTTTTGGAATTAGATTTCCATCCTAATCCATGATATACTGGCAATACACACTTGGAATCCACCTCCCATGGCATATAGGACAAAAATAATAGTTTCTATAATTACACTATCTCCTGTGACCTCCCATTTTATAAATGTTAAATGTATCTTCTTAGTAAAGCATAGTTGTTCTAATGATGTGGTTTCCTGCTTTGTGTCAAAACTCTGAAAAATGGTTTACACATTTTATATATAGCAAAAGCAGGGATCAGACAAGCATAGAAACACTGAATAATTTATGCCAA
>PVKC010012639.1:0-23592 GCA_004027635.1 Crocidura indochinensis
TCAAAAAGGCAGCAGGAACTTCAAATCCTAACATGTGAGAGTGTATCTATTATGCCTCTTCGTTGCTGGAATGTATATAGGTATGCAGAGTACAAAAATTCTCTTAAGCATTAGTCAGAGAGCAAAAATAGAAGTATTCTGTATTTTGATGGAGATTGAAAAAAATCTAGGATGAGAACATTAGCATATTTTAAATCTTAAAACTTTCTGAAGATGTGCTGTTCTGATCGCTATATTATTTAGAACTCTAGTAATTAAAAATTGTGCTAAGGCTAAAGAAATGGTTCAAAGGGCTGGAGAGTGTGCAGGATTCAAACCCTGGCATTGTACGGCTCCCCCAGTACTGTTGAGAATGTGGACTGAGCCTGGCTTGGTGTGGCCAAAAATTATGTTCACTATCAGGCTCTCCCCATGTATACAGGAGTTATACATGGTTTTACTAAATATTTTTGTATTTTTTATTATTATAAAACTTTATTTGCTTATCTATTTTTCACTTTTTACTTAAAAACATACTTTTCAAGACTGGAGAGAGATCAGGGATTAAGTCAATTTCCTTTCACATTGCCAATTCAGATTCAACCCCCAACAACATATACTGTTCTCTGTGTACTGTCAGAAGTGATCCCTGAGCAGAGTCAGGAATAAGACCTACACATTGCCAGATATAGGCCTCCCTCCCACTTAATAAATTTCTCAACCTGCGAAGACCAGAAAAGGATTCAGACTGTTCAGGTTTGGAGAGCTGCAATGCATGCTTGGTTTGGGTCCCTGGACCAGAAGACATGCCCCCAGCATGGCGTAAGTCCTGATTACTTCTGGGTAATATCTGAAATCCAAAATTTAAAAATGCCACTTTTCATTTATGACACATAAATATATAATATGTAAAGTTACATGCTACATATAGTGTGTAAAGTTACATACTACATATAGTTTTGAAGTTAAACCATAAAAAGCATTGAATAACTCATCACATCAAGGTTCTGAAAAGAGAGAGAGAAAGAGAGAGAGAGCCAAGCTCTCTAACATGCTCAAGAGAAGAAGTGGGGGAGAGAAGTCTCAGAAGTCTAGGTAAGAAGATGCTATTCAAGCCTTTTTGAGGGGGGGGAATAAGAAAAAGAGAGAAAGGGAAAGAGAGAAAAAGTGAGAGAGAAAGAAAATAGCAAGTTGGCCTTGCCTTACATACAGCCCCCCTACACAATTTCATCATTCTGGGTCCCATAGGAGTTATTGCTGGCAAATCCAAGAGTATGCTCCAAGTACTATTGAGGTCTCCAAACCTCAACAAACAAAAAAAGCCAACAGTGATGGGAAGTGGGATTGTACCAAAGAAAGGGGGCCTTCTCTGATAACAGAGAAGGACATCACTGCTTTTAGTCTTTGACTCCCACCAGTAGTTTTTGCAAACAGAGACCTTAAAGCTTTCCAGGGCCAGTAGAGATGATGAGCTGACTTGGGGAGTTTCCAGAAGCCAGTTGTTCTCCTGCTTGGACTCTCCATAACCCTACTCAGTGAACCTATGGCCAGAATAGTGTGTGCCTCTACCACAGTCCCCTCCTGAGAAACTCTGCCAGAAGAATGACAGAATTGCTTTTCAGGAGAGAATGACAATGATGTAATGACTTGTGAAAATGGATGACACATACACAGCATGGCTATGTCTATGGAGGAAGAGAGCTTAGACTTAAGAAGTTGCAAACAGGAGAGCAGTTGGACTCTGGGCACTGGGTGGATCCCCAGCATCATGTGTAGCTTGGATGGGCCCTGAACACTGCTGGGAATACTCCCCACCAAAAGAAGTTATGAGTAGAAGTTATAGTCACCACTGTTGTCAGCACTCAGCACAATGAGTAGGGCACCAGCCTGGTATGATTCTATCCTGGGATCTATTCCTGGAACCCCTGGTCCCCTAAAGAATGCTGAATGCAGGCCTGGAGTACTGTTGGGGTAGCCTGGGTATACCCAGCTCTGAAGGACCTGAGCAGCACAGTATCTTCAGTGCTAAATTGATGGCCCAGTTGACCGAGAACCAGTGATGGGGCCTCTGGACTGCCTAGGCATCACTTGAAGGACTCCAAATAGAAAACAACCTACTTCAGGGGTATGGTCAACCTCTTAGACCCAGTGGCTTCACCATATACCTGCCTATAAGTTGCAGGTCCCAGTTCAAGACTGAGCACAGTGTAACCCCAGAGAATTCTGAAATGGTTTCCTTTAAGCCAGGTCTTTTGGGCCCTCAGTTAATGTCACTTCTGTAGGATACACCTAGAGAAAATGTGGGACCTTTGAATTTATAGCTCCTTAAAATCACCAAGAAGTGATACATCACTGACTTAGCTATCATTTCCCCAGCCCCTTCAAGAGGTGCTACTTATTGGTTCACAAAATCTGAATGGATTCTGGGAGATGATCTTTATAGTGCAGGCTACCTAAAATAATCTATCCAAGGGGCCAAAGTGATAGCACTGTGGGCAGAGCAACTGCCTCGCACTTGGTCAAGTACATCTGGTATCAGGCACTCAGGCACCTCATGCGGTACCCTGAAGCCCACCAGGAGTGATTCCTGTGTACACAGAGCCAGGAGTAAGCTCCGAGAACTGCTGGGTATGGCCCCAAACCAAACATAAAATAAAATCAAGTGATCTAGTTAGTGCAGAGTTTACCTAGGAGAATTTTTCTTCTAAGTATAGGGTTCACAAGAAGAAAGGTGATTTATCATAGAAACAAAGAGAAGCTTTGGAGAGAAATATCAGATGTATTTTCAGAACTCTGTCCATATTCAGCTGGAGCTAAACTGACTGTTTTGGCAGCCTTGGGTAGAAAAATGCCGGGGGAAGTACTTGCACCCCAACTCTGTGCAGGTCTGCACTTCTTTTCACAAAGGCAGGAGAGCTGCCTGTAGGAGGAACCAAGCAGCATGTCTTGCTCACTACTTATTACAGGACAGGTCTGGGGGCTGGCAAGGGGCAAAAAAACATGATCATACCTGGGATTCTGCAGTTCAGGTGGCAGTGTGAATAGCATGTGACTGGAGGGACTGTCCCCAAACCTGAGAGCCCCAGAAGAGGGAGAGCAAGCCTGTGCCTCTTTCAATATTGCTGCACTCTTCAGGGTAGCCACTGGTGAGTCCTGTAACAGCTGCAGGAGGGAAGAGAAGCACAAATCAGGATGGTTAATTATCAGGTGAAGGAAGAAAGATGGCACTCTGGCTAAGTGCCTGGTCTGGATTTATTTTCCCTCCTAGACAGGAATTCAATGAGATGGACCCATCCTTGGGGAGGTATCTGTTATTTCCCTTCAGAAACAATGTCTCTCTTTCTCCAGAACCAGCCTGTGGTCAGTAGCACTCAGGCCTGCATGAAGTGATACAGAGGCCTAATTCACCCTAGGGGCACTCGATGACCATGGGAAGTGGACAGAAAATGGCATGAAAGAAAAGGTGTAGGACACAAAAACAGCCTGTTTCTTCAGCTATGAGTTGATCTCCTTGCAGAATTCCTCCCTCAGCTGGACTTTTGAATAAGAGTATTCAAATACCTAGATGCAACCACCATCATCAATATGAAGCATGAATGGGAAAATGGTGGGGTGGGGTGGGGTGGGAAGATCTGAGATACCCTAATTCTTGCCTCTTTTTCTCTCATGAAGAACTCAAATTGGATTACCACACTCTGAAGGGGACACACACACACACACACACACACACACACACACACACACACACACACCTCTGAGAAACTCTTCTAGATGGAAAACAAGAGCTGTGATTGTGGTCTGGGCATTATGCAACATAGAGCAGGGTTTTGTGTCCCAGAATCAGTGCTGAGATGCCAGACCTCAAGCCCTAATTACTCTAGAACAGTTCTGTTACTACATGGCAGGACAGGTGCTTTGACAGTTCAAGTTGCTTGGTAGTAAATATTCTGGCGTTTGGAGGAAAAGTCTTTCTAACAAATTCAAAGTTTTTCAAGATTAGGCTTAATTTAGAACTGTTTACTGAATCTAGAGCTCACTCTGAGAGTTAAAATATTCTGGACTGGCACATGGATGAGTGCAACTGTACTTAGTGAGATACTTAAAATCACACCAAAAACTTAACTCTCCAAGGCATCTTCACCATTGGCTCCCTCCTGTAGGGTCTCCCTCTTGAAAAATTCTCCTGTGTGTGTTAAGAATGGGAGCAGCAAGATGAACAGTTCTCATAAACCAATGTCCTTCTGTCCCAGAGCCCATACCCTTAGTCCTGCTTATCACACAAAGTCCACATCCAGCTGCACATCTGTCACCCTCCTTCCCTTTACCGTGTGTCTGAGTGTTGGGTTCTGGGCTAGTCCCTGCACCTCTGCAACTTCTGCGATGTTGCTTCCTCTTCACTATAACTTCACCAAACCAAACCATCCCACAGGCTGTTGTTAACTCAGGATCTTGGTTGTGGTGGCCACTCAGCACACTAAGCAATGCAGAGCAGTTCTGAGAGCCTCATGCATGCTAGGCAAATGCTCAATTACTGAACCACATCCTTGTGTGTAATGTTGGAAAACAGTTTAAAGTAGAGCTTCCAGGAACTTCAGGTTGACTGCAGAAACAGGTCAAAGCCACCAGCTCACACAAGACCCATCACATGGGGCCCGGGAGATAGCATGGAGGTAAGGCATTTGCCTTTCATGCAAAAGATCATCGGTTCGAATCCCGGTGCCCCATATGGTCCCCCGTGCTTGCCAGGAGCAATTTCTGAGCATGGAGCCAGGAGTAACCCCTGAGCACTGCTGGGTGTGACCCAAAAACCAAAAAAAAAAAAAAGACCCATCACATGTGACTTCAGGGCATGATTTCACACATACCAATTCCAATTTCCTTTCTCTACTCCTTTTCCCCACTTCCTGAGCTTTCCAGGCATTGGGAGGCCATATATAGCTCCAGAAAGAAGCATGTTCTCTCAGCCCTAGTCTCAGTTCTGATGTCACTAACTGACAAATTCTCCTTAACAAGTGGTCTTTGACCTTACTGAGGCTCCATTTCCTGACCTGTGCTGCCTTTTATCGTACTATAAGAGGGGTATGATGAGAACTGAGATAAGGAGAATAAAGATGTGTGCAGATCAAAAAGGAAGCATAATCAGAGTCATGCATTTGCAAGGTTCAGTATACATCTACATCGGATCAGAGTGAGCTTCTGCTGGCAGAGCCTGCTGTGCCCCTCTCAGCCACTGTTCCTCTCCGGCCCATTGGGCATCAGCTCTTCCAAAAAAAAGCAACAGTTCTCAAGCAGGCAACTCCTCCTGTGGCACCCATGATCTCTCTGAGCCTAGTAGAGTGCATAATAAAAGCCAATAATTGTTGCTTTCTTTCCGCATTCTGAGCACTTTCCTAAGAACTACTCCCTCTTTTTACCTTCTCACTACTATAATAAGCTCTCATTCAGATCTTGCTTTATTTACTTTTTTGAATATAGGCATATAGAGAGAGGTTAAATTATCATACAAGATCTTGCCAAGTACTCAAGTCAAAGGCAAACCTAACAAGCCTGACTTATACTGTTTGTTTCTACATACCAGGAATTGTATAACCTTCCCTACTATTAGGCTTTGGGGGTGAATTTATTCATGTGATTCTTTCAAATTTGGGGAGTTGCAAAGAAGAGGTCAACTACAAAATACAGGTATTCAGGGTGTCTCCCCATTAATAGCACCAGTTCTACTTCATCTTACATGCCTCTTGTCAGTTTTTTCACATGTAACTCAATAAGTGGTACACCCACTTCATTCATTTCTCTGAATAACCATCCTTCTCCTTTCTCTCATGAACAGCACCAATAGTAATCCAATAACTGGAACCAGAAGCCATAGAACCACATCCACTCTTCCTTTGCCATCCCATTCAATTATTACCTGAGTCTCATCCATTTTTTATTCTAGATAGCTTCAAACCCACTTCTTTCTATTCATCTCCACAATCACTGAGCTAATTCTAGCCCTTGATATAACTTGCCTCTTTCCAGTGGGGAAAAAAAACCCAAATATATGATGTCATTCCTAATGGGCTGTTCTAAGGATGATCTTTTCATAGACAAGCCTTTGGGATTTACAAAGTGGATTTCTTCTTTATAGCGTAAAGCATCTCTTACTATGTACTATCTATTCAACTCCTCCAAATTATCATGCAGCAGGGAAGTTAGCAGATGACTGGTGATCAGAAGCACAATGCTCCAGCTTTGCATTCCCATTCCCTTCTATTTATTAGACAAAGCTTTGACTTTTTGGAACTACAAACACCTGTTCTGTAAAACATGGATTGTAATAATACTTATCTCACATTCTGTGCTTACTACACACTCACTCCTAATAAGAAATTGCATCACCTGTCAGGACTTCTCAGTGTAGCATGAGAACCCAGTGTTCCTGAGACACACTAACTTAAGAGCAATCTGACTTAAATCTGACTTAAATGGAGAGAAGCAACTGAAAACTAGAGTTTAAAGCTCTCCAGGAGTTCCTTGTGTACTGCCAAGGGCAAGGCTCAAGGTGATCTGGGTATTTATAGTCAGAAATGTCAACAAAAAAAAAAAAAGAAAGAAAGAAAGGTCAGGATGGAGAGGAAGTACCTTTCCCACTATTATGGGGTCTATCACTATACCAGTGAGTGACACAGATGAAGTTTAACAAGAAAACATCAGCTACAGATAAAAGAAACCAAAGTCAAAGTTTCTTTTCTCTGAATAAAAATTATGGACATGTTTTCCATAGGATATAGAATCAGATATTATAAAGAGAATTGCTTTGACATTTTGACTCCAGTCCCAACTCTTGCTGGCCCAACAGCCCCATATCACAGGGGCATAGACCACCAGGAACCCTATGATGCATGCACAAGTCTTCCTCCTTCCTCCTCTTGTACCTCAGTTTAAATCCTATTAGGTGAGTTTTTCTCCAAGATGAACTCCACCCCACAAGGAGGAGCAAAACCCATCATGTAGTTTTGACACTTACTTGGTCAATATCAAATGTCTTCGCTTTGGTAAACTTTGTAGAACCTTTGAGCAGCATCAGAAAAGGTGGTTTGTTTAAATCACAGCCTCCCAGAGACACCTGTTTCTTCGTAGTTTTGTTGGCGAAATCTAAAACCATGGGACTCTGAGACAACCTGAGTGGAAAGCAGAAAAGAAACCACTGCTAAACTGAGGCTCAGAGAGAAAGACACCGAGCTTCAGAGATGCCCATTCTGAACCCTGTTCTCTAGGAATGTTTCCATCATCTACCCAGCACTGCATCTTGCTAACTGCAAATTAGAAAGTGCTGTGGCTATTGTGGCATCTCCTAACGTACTGGCACCAATTGTGCTAGGAGAAATATATTAATTTCACATCCAGGACTGTACCTGAACTAGGATATCATGTTTTGTTTGGAGCTGATGTTATAGGAAATACAGAAATGAAATATACAGAGAGGAGAGACATGGGCACTGAGTGATCCATGATGTGAATTTGTGGACAGTTATTTTTCTTACTCATTTGAGTAGAAAGTCTTACAAAGCTCCTTTAGCTCATTATTATAGCTTAGTCTGGATCATCATTCAGACAGGCTGAGACTTATGACCAGGGTAGGGACCTTGCATTGTTTTATAGAGTGGTTTGCCTATGACCCTAGAATGGGCCTAAAGAAAGATCATTTAAACATCTGTATGGCAACCCCAGTCTTGAATTCCTCCCCAAAAGTCACTTTGGCTGGAGATCTCTGGTTTTCTGGTCATGAATCTCTCCATACATGCCTTTGGTCTTCAAAAATGGGCAGAGTCAATGAAATACCACAGCAGAGTCTTGATTATAACGAAGCAAAAGGCTAGCATGCACACTTTTAGGGCTGTTAGTCTGCATACTAGGTTTAGACCTCTTCTGTGGTTAGGTTTCTGAACTGTCCCACCAGGGAAGTCAGGCACAGGTATTCTGGGTGGTGGCAGTTTACAGAGTATCACCTGCCAGAGAGGGTGTTAGGAAATCGGTGGGTGAAGGTACCCTCCACCCCCCCCACACACACATACACACAGCTTGTGGGTACAAGTTAGACTCCATGAACCTGACTAATGCAATACCTTTCCTATCAGGTTAGGCGGTCTACACTCCTTGCCCCAGAAAGGACTCACCTTTGGACAAAAACATTGCTGATGCACCCCTCAAAGTTACTCCCACCCAGACGTAAGGGCTGTTTGGAGTTGGAAAAGCCCGGCAGCCTTTGGTTGCTTTTTAGAACCTGGTCATCAATGAGAAGCCGGAGCCTGGAAGAGGAGGGAAACGACATGGCTGTGAGAACCATGGGTCAGATAGTCTTCCCTTGTGGCCAACCTACTCTCTTCTCAGTCTCAGTGACTCTGACCTACAAAGCTTGGCAGACAGACTAGCTTTTAAAGTGCATTTCCTTTCTTTCAGGGGAAGGAATGGGGTGAGGTGGGTCTCCCAAGTCTCATTAATTCACCTCTTTTTCTTCCCCCACTTTCCTAAATTCTGAGAAATAGGTTCATTTTTCCTGCTTTTCAACTTTCTAAAAATAAAGTCAGAAGTTTTTGGTTAGTTTTTCTTTGGTTTTGGGGTTCTAACTGGCAGTGTTTTGGGGTTACCTCTGTGCTCAGGGATCATGCCTGGATATCCTCAAGGAATGATATATGGTGCTAGGGATTAATCCAGGATTGATTACATGAAATATAAGTGCATTCATTCCTGTATTATTGCTCTGGACTCACTTAAGTCTGTGTGTGTGTGTGTGTGTGTGTGTGTGTGTGTGTGTGTGTGTGTGTACGGAGGAGCACATCTTGTGGTGCTCAAGACTTACTCCTGGATCTGCACTGAGGAATCACTCATAGAAGAGTTTGGGGGACCATATTTGATGTCAAGGATCAAATTCAGGTCAGCTGCATATAGTAAGTGCCCTGCCCACTGTACTATAGCTTCTGCCCTTGGGGTCATTTGTGTGAAACTTCCTTCATTCAGAATTGGGATGAGATTTGTCCACATTGCTATTCTTTCTCATTGATCTGTAGTGGTTACTGCATATACTTTTGCATATAGTTAAATTTAGTAATCTATCCAAGTATACACAACATAATATTTTCATGAAAAAATTGAATGGGAAGCAGGAAAAAGGCCAAAATGTACTGGTAAACTAACATCAGCATCACACATAAACATTTTTCAATGATACATGAGGAAAACTTCATTACATGAATTCAAGATACTGGCAGAAGGACCAGTCTACTCACCCAGAGCCATCACTGATCACTGTCACATAATGCAATAAGCCATCCATATAGGTCAGTGGAGATCTGAGGAGTGAATTGCTGCTGTCTCTGATATTCAGCTCAATATGACCATCTTCCAAAGTGACCTGCAAATTACTTGACTAAAATGGGAAAAGGAGAGACTCATCAATACAAGAAATGTATGTCTATAGCTCATACGTCAATGTTGATTTTTTTGATCAAAGTAAATTTCTATTCTTTTATTTTTCTTGCTATTTTGACCAAAATACTATATTGATTATTTTGGTTTTGTTTGGGAGCCACATCCACTAAGGGGTTACTCCCTGAATCTGTTCTCAAAAATTATTCCCAAGAGAGCTGATAGGATCATATGAATGCAAAATATCAAACCCAAGTTAGCCACATGTGAGGTAAGCACCTTACACACTGTACTATTTTTCTAACCCCATGCTTTTTAAGTATTTTGATTACATGTTTATGAAAATCTATATCTGTAACAAGTTATTTCATGTCAAGGATTATTCAATGTCAAGGATCAAATTTGGATCAGCTTCATATATGGTAAGTGCCCTGCCCACTGTACTATAGTTTCTGCCCTTGTAGTCTTTTATGTGAAACTTCCTTCCTTCAGAATTGTGGTGAGATTTGTCCACATTACTATAAAGATATCTTTAATATAGATATGAACTTCTTAGAAGTATTTTATGGACATAAATACATAAATAATTAAAATTTTCAGTAAATTATATAAAGCAGTTAAACAATGTTTATGACTGATATATAAAGATTTTATAAAAAAGATAAATCACGCAAGAATTAAATAAAGAAAAATTCATATCAAAAATTAAATAAACAATGCTTATATTCTATTTTTTAAAATTCTCCTAAGATTATTTTTATCAGGATCAGTTCTTTTTCTGAATAAATTTTTCAATGAAGATTTAAAACATTGATTTAAAAAAAATATGATTCCCGCAATATCTTTTCTTTAGTCATTAAAAGTTTTTCTTAATTTTTGTCGTACTTGCTTTTTCAATTCCCAGTATTAAACTCTACAGATCCAAAATTTGATAAGATTATTTGCTTTTTTCTTTTTGTTTGGGGGGTGAGGCCACATACGTTGATGCTCAGGGGTTACTCTTGGCCATGCACTCAGAAATTGCTCCTGGCTTGGAGGACCACGTGGAATGCCAAGAGATTGAACCTCAGTCTGTCCTAGGCTAGTGCAAGCAAGGCAGGTACCTTACCACTTGCGCCACCACTCCAGCCCCTGCACATAATTTTTTTTAAGATGTGATTTCAGTGACTCCAGGAATTGTTAGGGAACAAATGTGTGCTGGTGATCAAACAAGAGTTGGACATGCGAAGGGTAAACAACTTAACCCCTATGTTATCTCGAAGGCCCATTTTCTTAATTAAAAATATGTATTTTTACAGTTGTGTTTATTTTTTTTGTACCTAGTAAAATTTTTTTCAACAGGTGGTTCATTTTTAGTATTTTCTGTAGACAATTTTAATTGATTTTTAATTCCATTTGACATTATTGTCACCTGGACAGGATGATGCTCAGTGGTATGCATAACTTAGCTAATTCACAAAGGAGTCAAGGATAATGTTCCAATGCTTCAGGAATTCCCTATTGGCTGGAACTGATGGCATCTTTTATGTAGCCAATTATTCTGTCTGCTCTTGACCATTTGTACCAAGTGTCTCTTTACACTTGGCAGAGGGAACAGTGTTGGGTGTCAAAAGAGTTAGGTCAACACAGCCTGCTTAGACATAAGAGCAACTCTAGTAATTGAAATGTTAGCATGTGCTTCTTCAGGCTTAATTTTTAAAGAAAAAAATCTCAACAACCAATGGACAGATGTTGGTAGAGGCCTTTGGATTGGTCTTCTTATTGCCTTCTAATTAGATGTCTCTCTATTGGTTCCATTGGTCTTCTTGTTAAAACATGCCTTCTCATCTGGCTTTTCCCCCTCCTCTTGGGTGTGGGCTTTGTTTATCCTAATAAAGGCTATTCAGGCAGCCTGGAGGGCGGTTGACATCTTGGCTCATTGTTCCACATGGTGGAGTGGCTGGCTTGTGGATGAACTGCTTGCAGTGTTAGGTTTCTGGCCTGCTACATCTTCCCAATTGTGTGTGGATTATCTCCTGCATTGGAATTGCTGCTGGACCTGCATCTCTCATTCTATTCGGACAGGGGGCATGAGAATCTCTCTCCATCTTTGAGGATTGTGGAGCACACAATACACCATTCAAAAGGAAGTCACATCAAGAAAGGAAAGATACTCTATTGCAGCACAAGTGCAGGGCCAATCTCTGCCCTTTTCAAAAAAATGGGAGACGCTAATGGTGTAGACAATTCTTTTTTTTTCTTTCTTTTTTTTTTTTTGGTTTTTGGGTCACACCCGGCAGTGCTCAGGGGTTACTCCTGGCTCCATGCTCAGAAATTGCTCCTGGCAAGCACAGGGGACCATATGGGGCACCGGGATTCGAACCGATGACCTTTTGCATGAAAGGCAAACGCCTTACCTCCATGCTATCTCCCGGTGTAGACAATTCTAAATAAATTCTAAGGCTGAGAGTGTGATACTTCTAAGTATTATTTGACTTATATGCTTACATGACCAAGTGCTCTCAGTGTATAGTGTCTATACCTTCTAACTTAAGGGAATTTGTGTGTCTCTATTGTATAAGAACAAAGAGAAGATGAACTTGCTTTCTCTCCATCCAAGATGTAAATATTGTCAAGCTAGCTACTTCTCCTATAAGTACACACACATTTAATTCTATAAACCATAAAACACTCTAAATCTAATTTTTGTTTAGAAATTACTCTAGGAGAGTAAAATTTTTCGACCACTGGAATAACATACTGTACTATTTACTATGTGGTGGTAAATCCTCAACTAGTTGACTATTGAAATGTTTCTATTGTTGTCAGAAATTACTTCTGATGGGCCCAGGGGACTATATAGGGGTACTGGGGATTAAACTCAGATTATCCCTGTGTACAAGGCAAATAGCCCTTTTACAGCTCCTATACTCTTTATTTCTTTTTGACATCAAATTCTGAATCCCAGTTTAAATAGCAATAAACATTCATGAAATGGTTTATACATACCCCTGTTCTGTGATTTAACAAAATTCCACTGGGTTGAAAAGTCTGAAACCCAAAAGATGCCTGGTAAAAGTCAGGCAATGGAGTGTCTAGATTGGCGAAACTCAGTTGTCCTTCCCTGGCGAATGAGGCAGATCGCACAAGCTGCAATGCAAACATGAAATAACTGAATGGCACTGCAATATCTCATGAATGTTAATGTGGTCTCTTACCCTATGCCCATTAACTTCAATAGATTCATGGAATCTATGCAACCTAGGGAAAAAACAAGCTTTCTGTTCCGCATAATAATTTATCAATTATCTGTAAGGTTTTATGTGTATAGTTGCTATTCCTGCTTCCCAACACATTTCATAAGTGAAGAGGTCTTGAATCTTTCAAGTAAATGGTGAGTGTATATTAGATAGTTCACTAAAACAATTTGTATAGCATAAAATGTCAAAATACAATGAGGTAATAAATGAGTACCCAAGATGGGATAGTTAGGAAGACTTCTTTGCAAGACTTTAAATCATTGGTTACCTGCCAGTCTTCTGAGCATTTTTTGGTTACTCCCACAGTATCATTCAACCTCACAACACCAGTTGTTTTCTTCAGATTTTTCATGCAGCCTCGGAATGCAGGTGTTGAGATATTAAATCTGAATAGGGATTCAGAAATAGAGAAGAGATGTTTTACATCAGGCATGCTTATAAATTGGGGCAAGAACAGTGTTCTTTATCACTTCTCATCCAGAAACATGTGAGGATTTTATGGTTCTATGATCTCATGGGCTTTCAATCATGCTATTTTTTTAGATGCTGAGAAAATCTACTTTCTCTTTATTATTCTAGATTCTCTACTTTAAAAATGACCCCTACAATAATGACAAACAAATGACTGATATTCTTTTTTTTTTCTTGGTTTTTGGACCACACCCGGTGATGTTCAGGGGTTACTCCTGGCTATGTGCTCAGAAGTCACTCCTGGCTTGAGGGACCATATGGGAAACCGGGGGATCGAACCTCGGTCCGTCCTAGGCTAGAGCAGGCAAGGCAGTCCACCTTACCTCCAGCACCATCTCCCGGCCCCATGACTGATAGTCTTAACAAATGCACAATACCTGGTGTCAAGGTGAATAGGAAGTATATTAACAAGTTATTTACTATGCATATTGTATGCATCAATAGCTGAAATAAAAAATTTTATATCAGGAATACTCTGGAACAATTTTTGCTCTTTGTCCATTTTTTGTTTATACCACTTTGCCCCCAAGTGTTGGTATTCAGGGTTCCTGCCTACCTACTTTCATTGGGTGTTGTGCAGTGTTATTAGAGAAGTGACATGCAGTGCCAGTGATTGAGCTCAGGGCTTTTTCCATGCTAGACATGTGCTCTAACTCTTGGGTAATCTAGTCCTTCTGTTTACTTTTAGGTTAAGCACTATAAACTCAGATATATATATACAATATATTATATATAATATATATAATATATATTATATATATTAATATATATAATATAATATATTATAACACAACATAGCATAACATAACATAGCATAGCATAGCATAACATAACATAGCATAACATAATATAATATAACAATATATAATATAGCATATATATTATATATATACACATATATATATGTAACTTTTTGGTTCTAGACAATGATGAAAACATGGTGTGGTGTCCTATTTAGTCAGTGACAAGATGGAAAGATTCAAAATACTATTCCGACTCAGATGCTATATCTGCCATCTTTTAACTGTGCAACCTGGACAAGGAGGGATGATGATAAATTGCCACATGGAAGCAGGATACTGCCTGAACCTAAGCTGCCTGGTAACCCTGATGCTTTGGAGATGTTTCTGATAGGCAAAGTGTGGCCCTAGAGGAGTCTATTTTTCCAATGGAACCCTTCTAGCCTTGTTTCCTTTCCAAGCCCTATGTCCTACCAGAAGACTATCTTATGTTTCTTCTCCCACACTCCCAATTGCAAATTTTCCATCTAATATTTCCTTGGAATAGACTTTTCTAAGTGGAAAGGTGTCTGTATTCATTTTGGGTTTTTTTGGTTTTTGGGTCACACCCGGCAGTGCTCAAGGGTTACTCCTGGCTCCATGCTCAGAAATTGCTCCTGGCAGGCACGGGGGACCATATGGGGCACCGGGATTCGAACCAATGACCTTTTGCATGAAAGGCAAACGCCTTACCTTCATGCTATCTCCCGGGCCCCTGTATTCATTTTTTAAATGAATACATTTAAATCACCTGGTAATGCTCAGGGGTAACTCCTGACTATGCGATCAGAAATCACTCCTGGTGTGGGGGACCATATAGGATGCTGGGAGATCGAATCGTGGTCCATCCTAGGCTAGCGCCGGCAAGACAGAAGTCTTATCACTCCACATCACTGCTCAGGCCCAGTTTGTTTTCATTTTTGTTAAATTCATTAAAAATACTTCAGCTACAGTTACTATGTATATGATTAAATTTCATTAAAAGAATAAATAAGGGGCCAGAGAGATAGCCTGGAGGTAAGGCCTCTGCCTTCCAGGCAGAAGGATGGTAGTTTGAATCCTAGCATCCCATATGGTTTCCTGTGGCTGCCAGGGGTGATTTCTGAGTGTAGAGCCATGAGTAACCCCTGAGTGTTGACGGGTGTGACCCCCCCAAAAAAGAATAATAAATAAACCCTCACTGGTATTACAGCACAAGCTTGGCTAGTTATAAAGGCCATGTTACAAAGAAGATTGAAGGAAGAAGAAGGAGCAGAAAGCTTTTGTGGTTTGAATTCCTTGCTTGGGCACTGGATTTCCTGACCCCATTTTTGTACCTTTCCACTGTGTGATTTATTTCCTGTGGATTCCTACAACTGTAACTGTTCCCCCTGTCTTAGACGGGAATGGGAACTGCCTTTACTGTCTGAGAGCTTGGTGGGAATCAAACCTCAACCAATTTCCTAGAGAATGTGATACTTCACCTTTCATGCTCCCTGTTCACACTTTCATGCTGTTCTTGCTTCCTAGAATCTACAAAAGATTAGCATCTCTTCCGTACTCATCACTACTACAAACTCCTATCATACCACTTGATATCATAAGACACTCTGAATTCTTGCAGGCTGCTCTGAGGAGATACCCGGGTACACAATCAAGTTCCCTTCCCTCAGCCTGTTCAATGGAATAAAATAAACACTACTGAAAATATACAAGTAGCTAAATTGCTAGTATACAACATGATCACATTGCTATTCAATATTTATTATATTAAACACTAATATAATATTGTTGGCTCCCAATTTCTTTACTAAAATTAAAAACATAGGGGCTGGAGCAATAGCTCATTTGCTCCATAGCTCATTTGCCAAGCATGCAGTCAACCTAGGTTCAATCCCTAGCATTCGATATGGCACCGCATGCCTGCAAGGAGTGATTTCTAATTGCAGAGCCAGGATTAACCCCTGAGCACCATCTAGTATATCTCCAAACAAAAACAAATAAACAGCAACAACAAAATGTACTGACATGATCTGCAAGGTCTTTTCCAGTTCAAAGAACCTTGAAATAAAGATATTCGATACTCAATACTTTGTTGAGATTTTTGGCTTGCATCACTGTCTCTTGGCCAATTTTAAAACAAAGATTAGTTCTTAGCACTTCTTTCAATTGCTTTACAAGTGAGCAAAGGAGTTAACTAACCTAAGCTCACATACAGAAGCATTCTATACTGAAATGTCTTGGGAGTGCTTTGAGCTTCTCATGAGGCGATACTAAACCCCAAGGGAGTCTTCTTCTCACACATCATCTGACTTCTAAAAGCCTTTTTGGAAGATACAAATCTATCAAATGTAAAAGTTGTTTTTACATACATTCCCAAAGAGGTAATTTTTATTTTACATGCAGATTAAGCTGCACTTCCTTTCAAATGGACTTCATTCATTCATATATTTATTAATCCAATAAATAGCCAGACCCTCATTCCAGGGGTGATGGCCTAGAGACCAGGTAGACTGATTAGTTGTGTCATAGAATCTAACGGGGGCAATCTGCCTTTTTTATTTAGAAACCACATGCTCTTACCTTTCCCTGATTGCAATTGGAATTCCTCCCAGATAGTATGTATTGAAATCAAATATTTCTGCTTCAACTCTAATGTTTTTGGTATTCACATTTATCCACATACGTTTCTGAACTTTTCCAATTTTGATGAGAATCTGAAATAATTGAAAGAGGAGTCAACATGTAATGTGAAATAAAAGAATCCTGCTTGCAGTGCTTCTGGGCATATATTTGTCGTCCATCAAATTAATTTATATACATGGTAGGAAGACTAAACAGTAGTAATTTTTGTTACTATACAGAGTTGGTGAGATAGTTTAATGGGTTGGAACAAATACTTTGCATGTAGGTAGCCCACATTTGTTCCCAGTATTATATTGTTGCCAGAGCATTGCCAGGATGTTGCCTGAGCATTGCCAGGAGCAACCTCCAAGTAATGAGCCAGAAGTATTCTTTGGGCACCCAAATAAAAACAAGGTATGAGGTATAACCCTAAAACAAAATAACAGCATATATTTATACACATATATAGTAAAGCATTTAGTAGAAATTCTTTTAATTAAAGTTAATCATTATATGCCATATATATTATGTACTTAATGCTCAAATTTTCCAATTAATTAAGTGACTAATCTAGGGAGCTGTATCACATCCAGCTGTACTCATGGCTTACTCTTGGCAGGGCTCAGGGACTATATGTGGTGTTATGATCAAACCCAGTTTTACTACATGCAAGACTGTAAGATGCAAGGCAAGCATATTACCTGTTGTACTATTTTTGCAGTTCCTTTTAATTCATTCATATACTAGAGGAGCACAGCTTTGAAGATTATAAAAGTTTATGTCTTTTATATGTTTTAGGGGAACAATTGACCACACCAATCACCAAAGTGTCACTAGCCCTCCACCACTATTCTGCTGAACCCTTTCAAGCACTTCCTCCCAACCTCTGACTAATTTCTATGGTCAGAATTGAAGGGTTGTTTTTATCAGACACCAAGTGCTCAAAGCGTAAAAAGCATGGGTTTTTCAATGAGCAACTACTGTTAATATCATAATAGAGAAGTGTTTGGGGCCTAGACTTCACTTGAAAAAAACTAAAGATATTTAACAGTCAGAACCATATTGTAAGGATATACCGAATGATCTTTCCCATCATTTACGATGTCTTTGAATTCGCTTTTCTTAGGCAACTCTGAATTCAGTTTGTACCACACCACGGGAACACCATCTTCTATATTTAGAGAGATGAAACGATCCTAGAGCACAGAAACAAGGGCGGTTAATGAAAGGCTCCACTGAAGCAAGGCTGGTGACTGGAACTCGGGTTACTCTCAACTCACACATTGTCTTCAGTCTTGGCTACCACTTTATTTAAAAGGGTCTACAGTGCTATACTATTCAATTCTTAGGATGGGTAATATTGCATACTAAATATCATGTATAGTAGCTGGCAAAAAGGAAGGTGAAATAAATTATTTTAAAAATATCTGTAACAAGCATTTGAAAATAGTGCTGCTACCTTTTAGAGAAAGGCATGGCTGTAGTTTAACATTTACTATCATTTGCTTCTTGGCATAGGCCTAGGTCTCAGGCTCATCTGCTGGTTCATCCTACTTGACCTGGCATTTAAGTCTAGAGACTTCCTCGGGAATCCTTTATAAGACTCTCCCCCAATCATCTTTCTCTCTCATGATCACAGTCATATGAGTAGCACCAATTCAGGTGTGCCCATGAACTTGCTTGCATAGTGCACGGTACCTCAACAGAACTTAGAGTATTTATACCTCTTACCTGCAGCTACTCCCTCTGCCTTGTCATTTCCTTTCTCTCTCTTTCTCTCCCTTCCCTCATTTTGAATCACTTTGTCGAGTAAGCCACACCGTAACAGGAATCATTCTTGATATTTCCTTCCCTCTCCATCTCACCAAATCTGGTCAATGCCACCATTTCCTTATATCTATTTTATACCATCACTCATTTAGCTGAGTAGTATGCCATAGCTCATTGTCCACCATATGCTCATGCAGAAAATCTACTCCCAGCCGAAGTGGTCTTAGGAAAAGGTAGATGCAAATCCATCTCTCTTCTCATTCTCAGGATAAAGTTCTAACTCCCTAGCAGGTATTGTGAGAGTTGGTGTCTCCTTCATTTCCAATTCTGAGGTCTATGCCCCAGCTACATGCCATAGCTCTGACTTTTCTTGGTCTTCTTCATCTTCGTGAATCCCCACTCTAGTCATGTCTTATCTGTTTTTTCATTTTCAAATTCTGCTTTCTGTGTGCTCTGTCTCAGATGAAGCTTTTTGTTTGCTCAAAACAAAGTCTTCTTCATTACTCATCTGTGTTGCACCTCAAAATTTCCTCTACAGTGGAAATTTTATATGCTTTAGGGGAACAATTTACCATACCAACCACATTATCATGAGTTTATTTAATGAGCATGACTTTTTCTTTTTCTTTTTCTTTTGGTTTTTGAGTCACACCGGGTGGTGCTGGGGAGTTACTTCTGGCTCTGCACTCAGATATCGCTCCTGGCAGACTGGGGAAACCATATGGGATGTCAGGATTTGAACCACTGTCCATCCTGGATCAGCTGCTTTCAAGGCAAATGCCCTACCACTGTGCTATTTCTCTGGTTCCTAATGAGCATGACTTTTAATACTTGTCTTTTCCTCAAGAATATAACATCTTTGAGGGCTAGAGTCACATAACATCTCCAGGTGAAAAGTTGTGGTTTTCAACCATTTTATGTTTGTGGACGGGCACTAGTATGACCACCAGTTATTGAAAATCACTGTTAAAAGGCAATACTTCAAACATCTATTCCCATTTGGAAAAATAGGTCCAAAGCCTTGCCCTTGGGAAGGGCATCACATTCAAAAACAAGAGAACAGCTTCACTGTACAATAGTAAGACCCATATTACTTATCAGGGCACTGGATCATTTTTCTTTTTCTGATTATTTGGGGCATTGCATATGCTTTGTTCTAATTTGAGTAGTATTTCTGATTCTTAATCTCTAAGAACTTCAAATTGAGGTTCAATAAACCAGGTTCCTCTCCTTGAAGAAATCACATGTGCTGTATACTTCAAGCATGCTGGGACCTTCCCAAACCATTTGAACTAAGTATTGGGAGTAGAACTGTATCAGGTTGGTGTTTCCACCTTACAGGTAGAAATGTCTATAAAATCCCACACTCAATATCAATCCCACATTCTGAGAACAGAAAGAAATGGACTGATCTACCTTTCTTCTGAAATATTACCTATGAGACACCACAGAAACCCCTGTTCTTGTACAGTCTCCACAGGTTCTTCTACCAGAGGTGGTACTAATGATCTCTTATAGAATGTCACTTTGGACTTTTCTAAATGAGTGTGCATAAGGCTGATTTCTGGAAGTCTCTGTTACTTGAAAACAGGTTTGTGTGTCTTGGGAAAACAAATGTAAATCAGATTGATAAAGATTCAATCCCCACATGATCTAGATAGAGTTAGGCCAAGAAGAAAGGAGTGAATCAGTGTAGCTCTCAGAAATTGTAGGAGTCTTCATGGGTTTTGGGTAGAACAAATTTCAGACAATCAATAGGTTTTTTTTAAATAAAATATGACAATGAGAACAAAGAGTAAGTGTGGGAGAGGAGGAGATTTCATCCACATTTTGGTGTCATGTTCATCAATATCTGGCTACTTGCTTCATGAAAACAATTATTTATTCCCACAGGCAAAGAAAATAGAATTGAACAAAGAGAAGTAACATTTGTATGTAGTTTTTCATTACTAGTTAGTTGTTCTTAAATATCATAAATATCAAGTAACATTTGTACGTAGTTTTTCATTACTAGTTAGTTCTTAACTATCATAAATATCTTAAATATTTGTATCATTCAACTGAGTAGACACTGGATGCTTCTTAGAGATTACCTGGTTCTCTGCAAAGAACAGCAAACCTCTGTCCACAGTGGTTTGAATTGTCTGCCCAAAGGTTGGGAAAGGGGAATTTGGTTGAGTTGGAACTCGAGCATAACCTGTACCTTCAAAGTAATTTTTGTCCGACTCTTCCTTTCTCCTGTTAAGATCAATCACTGTAAGTTAGAACATTTCATCAAGGAACTGTCACATGAATGACTATTAATATGAGATTCTATGTGCAATCAGAATAAAACATATGTAGAGCCCGGAGAGATAGCACAGCGGCATTTGCCTTGCAAGCAGCTGATCCAGGACCAAAGGTGGTTGGTTCGAATCCCGGTGTCCTATATAGTCCTCCGTGCCTGCCAGGAGCTATTTCTGAGCAGACAGCCAGGAGTAACCCCTGAGCATCACCGGGTATGGCCCCAAAACAAAAACAAAAACAAAACAAAACAAAAAGAATACAACATATGTAATACATACAATACATTTGTCATGATTTTTCTAAAAAGAATGAAACATATTAAAACAGCTAGTATTTTGCTTGGATGTACTCCTACACTCTATTTTAATCAAACTCTAACTAAAAAGATGATAGTCAAGTGTCTGGGTATGCAATTCAGCGGCAGAACTTATGGTTAAGCACATGGTTTGTATGAGCTAGGTTTTGGGTTTGATCCTTGACAATTCAAAAAAAGAAAACAGCAATATTTAAGGTCCTTTTTGGAAATATCTATTTAGGAATCCACTACTTGAAAGCTGCAGATATCAAATGATATAAAATTATTAATTTGGTAGCTGGGAAATAGTACATAGGTTAAAGTGCCTGCCTTGCATTTTCCTGATCCTGGTTCAGTTCCCAGAATCACATTGCCTCCTGGATATTTCTAGTACAACCCAGATGATCTCTGAGCTCCTGTGAGTAGAGAGCTACTGGTTGTCCCTGAGTAGCACTGTGGTGATCTGGTTAAGCTACAGCCCACAGGCCTGTGTAGTTCCACATTCTTGGGGCCTTGCATCAAATTGCTCTCTTGCTGGCTGAGAATCATCAGGAGTGTTTCTTGGTCAGGAGGTTCCCTGACATAAGAAATTTTTTTTTAGAAATTTTTAATTTGAAGCAAAATTTGGTAATCTGACCAATGTTATAATATTCCAAGGCTTTTTTTAAATTTTTTAACTATAGGAGAAAGACCAATAAATAAATACATAAATAGACTTTATTTGAGATGAGGAATCCCATGATTCTTGGGATTACTCCTGACTCTGCTCTCAGGAATTACTCCTGGCAGTACTCAGGGGACCCTATGGGATGCCAGGGATCTAATCTGGTTGTCCTTGTGTAATGCAAACCCTCTTTGGCTCCATCAGGAGTTCAATGCATTAGTTTGAAGGAAGCTCATATATACAAATTCATTAGAAAGTCAGGTTCTTCTGAATATTCAACCACTGCTATTTTTTTGTTAACATGCACTTATAGTTAATATGCAATTGGGGGCCTAAATAAATTATTACTTAATACAGCATAAATAAATTTGTAGTAGAAGAAACCCCCAAATTAAGAATTATTTTAAGGGAATTTCTCCGCATCCAGGCCTGCCCAGTAGGACCAACTCCTAAGAACTGTGAGTCTTGTCTTTTCTTTGTGTTTCTTTGTCCTCTGCTGTCCCGGACTTTGTGGGAGTGGACCAAACTGGTCCCCAAAAAGACTCGCTCTCCCAGAGGTCCATCCTAGGGCTGAAACACCCAGGAACATTCAATTAGACTGAAAACCGGCTATAGCAAGTACTCTGCAAAGCAAGGTCCCCTGATTGTGACGTCAGGCTGGGAATTTCTCCGCATCCACACCTGCCCAGTAGGGCTATTAATTGGCTGCAGAAGAGCACGGCCGCTCCGCTTCGCTACGCGGCCTTGCACTCTTTCTAAGGAAAGCACATCAATGCAACAAGAAGAGAAAAAAACACACTAAGGACTGTGCTGGATCACAGAAGCCCAGCATTTCTCTCTGGATTGTCTTCTCTGCTGTATGCCTAGGCCCAAGATTTGATCCTTTGAGAGGCCTCATCCACGGAGGACTCTACTCCCTTGTAGGCTAATTGACACACCCGGAAAGTCTAGAATCAGAGGTGTCTGGCTGCGCACATCATCTTCCCACTGAATACCACCGCAACACGTAGAAAAGCACACAATACTAGTGTGACAATGGGGAAACAACGCAGGCCAGCATCAGACATAGAGAACGAAGAAGACAATTCTGATGACCAGATAATGACCAACGAACTAATCAATCTCTCAGATAAGGACTTTAGAAAAACAATTTGGAAGTTGCTCAAAGAACTCAAAGAAACCATGGACCGAGTTGAACAGAACACTAATAAGAACCAAGAAAATATGATGACACAAATCGCAAAACTCCAAACTGAAATAACATGTCAACTAACAGACCTGAAAAACTCAGTAAATGAATTGAATGGTAAAATGGATGATCTCAACACCAGGGTAGAAGCTGAGAATAGAATTGGTGCTGTGGAAGATGAGATGAATAACAACTCCATACAGTGGGAGAGATTGAAAAAAAACTCAAAACAAATGAACAGACAATGGAAAAAATAGGCAAAGAATGGGAACAGATGAAAATAGAAGTCTATGATAAGATCAACAGAAACTACTTAAAGATCATTGGAGTCCCAGAGACACAGGAAGAAAATTTGAACGAAGAATCAACAGCCAAGAACATCATTCAAGAGAAACTTCCAGAACTAAAGAATATATGTGATCAAATCTTGCATGCCTGAAGAGTACCAACCAAAAGAAACCCCAGAAAAAATACCCCAAGACACATCCTAGTCACAATGACGAATCCCACAGATAGAGACATAATTCTGCAAACAGCAAGATCAAAAAAGGAAACTACATTCAAGGGAGCATCCTTGAGATTTACAGCAGACCTGTCACCAGAAACACTCAAGGCCAGAAAACAGTGGTGGGATATTGTGACAAGACTGAATGAAATGAATATTTCTCCTACAATACTGTACCCAGCAAAACTCACTTTCTGGTTCGATGGAAAAATACATGGTTTCACAGACAAAAAACAGCTCAGAAACTTTACAGACTCAAACCCACGCTTAGGAGAAAAACTGAAAGACCTAATTTAACACAAGAGTAACCAAAAGACACACCAAATTTCGATATGAAGATGGCATCAAATCCTAGGACAATTCTTTCTCTCAATGTCAATGGACTAAATGCACCAGTTAAGAG
>PVKC010012640.1:0-23595 GCA_004027635.1 Crocidura indochinensis
AAAAAAAAAAAAAAAAAAAAGATTGGGTGAATAATTTCTACCATACCATGGGTGATCTTCGTATACTGGTCATCATTTACTTTGAGGTGTAGAAGTTTCTTTAATGTAGTTCTATTTCCTTATTCTTGCTTCCACTTGCTTGATTGATCAGTGGTTTCCATCCTTGAAATGCCTTTTGCATCAATGTTATGGATAATTCTGCCTACATTTTGCTCTATGTACCTCATGGTTTCAAGTGCAATGTCAATGTTTTAATCCATTCTTTTTTTATTCTCAGCATTGGGTTGTTTTTCTTTTTATTAATCACTGTATTCAAACACCACAGTTACAAGGTTGTTCATAATGCAGTTATTTTTTTACACAGTCACAAAGTTGCTTGTGATCAAGTTTCAGTCATACAATATACAACACCCTTCCCAGTGCACCATTTTTGCCAACAATGTCCCAGCTTCCCTCCTGCCCTTCCCCCTGCCCGCCTCTGAGGCATTTTTCTTCTCTCTCTCTCTCTTTCTCACTCTCTCTTCCTCTTTCTTTTTCTCTCTCTTTCTCTCTCTCTGTTTCTCCCCCCAACCTTTTAGACACTGTGGTTTGCAATATTGTTACTGATGTATACCATGCCTGTCACTTTATCTCTTTTCAGTACCCAATTCTTGTCCAGAATGATCATTTCCATCTATCATTGTCACATGGTTCCTTTTCAGCCCTAACTGCACTCCTACCGTTTTAGTCATAAGCTTCCTACCATCAACTAGTCCTCCTGGGCATTGTCTTTATTGTCTATGAATATTATTACCATACATATTAACATAATACTATGTATTGCATACATACCATATTACATTTTTATATATTCCACAAATGAGTATGATATTCTATGTCTATCCTCTCCCTCTGACTCATTTCCTGTAGCATATTTCTTTCCATATCCATCCATCAGTGAATTTCATGACTTCATTTTTCCTAATAGCTGTGCATTATTACATTGCATAGATGTACCAGTTTCTTTATCTACTCATCTGTTCTCAGGCACTTACGTTTCTACAAGATTCTGGTTACTTAATATTTTTTTTCCTTTTGTGCATTAAACTTTAAGTTTGTGCTTTTGCATCTATCTCTCCATTTTTTGCACCACTTTTTAAAAATGCCTTTCTTGCTCCAATTTGTATTTCTTGGTCCTTTCACAAAGATTACTTAATTATATACCTGAGGGTCTGTCTCAGGAATTCAATTCATTTAGCTGAGAGTCTGTCTTTATTCTACTACCATGCTGTTTTAATAACTATTGCTTTGTATATAGTTTGAAGTTTAGGAAGATAATGTCTCCCTTTTTCATTTTCCTAACAAGTTCATTGGCTATTCCTGAAATTTTATTTTTCCATATAAACGTTAGGAGTATTTGGTCTATTTCTTTGAAAAAAATGTCACTAGTATTCTTATAGAGATTGCATTAAATCTGTACAACGCTCTTGGAAATATTGTCATTTATCTATGTTAATTCTCCTAACATATAGGGGATGTGCTCATTCCCTTGTGACCTCTTTTATTTTTTTTTTGTTTGTTTGTTTATGGTTTTTGGGCCACACCCGGTGATGCTCAGGGGTTACTCCTGGCTATGCGCTCAGAAGTCACTCCTGGCTTGGGGGACCATATGGGAAACTGGGGGATCGAACCGAGATCCGTCCTAGGCTAGCGCAGCACCTTGCCTCCAGCGCCACCGCCCGGGCCCGGCCCCCTCTTTTATTTCTTAAAGTAGTGTTATGTAGTTTTCTTAGTATAGGTTTTTCACCTCCTTAGATAAGTTAATCCCCAAAAACTTGATTTCTGAGGTACAATTATGAACAGGGTTACTTTTTAAATACTTCTTCATTCTCTTTTGTTATTTGTATATAGGAAAGCCATGGATTTTTGCATATTCATTTTGTATCCTGTCTCTTTAACTATGCAAATTTATTGTTTTTAGAAGTCTTTTTTTGTAGTCTTTAAAATTTTCTAAATATTATCAATGTCATCTGCATATAGTGAGAGCTTGACTTTTTCCTTTCATATTTTGATGCCCTGGTAGCTTCATTTTGCCTAAATTCTATGGCAATTATTTACAGTACTATATTGAATAGAAGTGATGAGAGTGGGCAACATTGTCTTGTGCTGATCTTAGAAGAAAGCTTTTAATTTTTTCCCCATTGAATATAATATTCACCCTGCAATTTTCTGGGACTATTTCTGGCTCTTTATTCAAGAGTTATCTCTGGTGCCACATGTGATCTCTGTGGAACTATGCAAAGCCATGGTCAGCCATATTCAAAAAAATGCTTAACCTCCCATACACTCTTCTGCTTCCTATTGCCTTTATTCATTAAAAAAAAAAACTTCATGAAAATCTTTAGTATTCAGAAGTTATAGTCCCTTGATGATTTAGATCAGTTCTTGGTTTTGATACTTAAATAAACAAATATTTTGGAGTAAATTCACAGGAATAATGTAATGGACAAAATACAAAATAAATATAAGAAATAAATACATGGGTCAGGAAAGATAGCATGAGGTAAGGTGTTTGCCTTGCATGCAGAAAGACGGTGGTTCAAATCCTGGCATCCCTATGGTTCCCTGAGCCTACCAGAAGCAATTTCTGAGCATAGAGCCAGGAGTAACCCCTGAGCACTACCAGGTGTGACCCTGAAACCAAAAAGCAAAAAAAAGTAAAATAAAAATTAAAAAATAGAAATAAATATGAGAAAGAGCAGGTACATATTATAATTCATATTTGTGTGTACATATGATTCTTAAAGTATTTCACCAATAACTGATGAACAGATGTAGTTTGGAGTGGGACAAAAATTGATTAGTATTTATTGCAAGTCTTAAAATTAATATATATTAAAAACGAATTATATTGGAAAAATCAGACATGATTTTTTGTGGTTTCTATTTTTTTTATCAGTAATGTTAGCATGTTGGTGTGTGACGAGTTGATGGGCAACTAGGTATATATAGAAAATAGCACTTTCTTTTCCCTATGCTTATGTATTTGTGTAATCACAATATACATTTACTCTATACCTGATATATTTTAACTACATTATAAAGTTTAAAGAAACTTATATAAATTTAATTCACAATACTTTAATGCAATTCAATCTTCATTTCTTGAATAATAATACTATTAAAGCATAGGAATAAAACCAAATAGCTCTATGAATCAAAAAATATTTCTTTCAACCACTGAAATTCTTGTTTCTCAAAGTGTAGTCCATGGAGCTGAAATAGATATTTTCTATGAGTTTTAGACATAGAGAATGATAGGGTCCAACATAGACATCTTAAATTAAAATCTGCATTCTAACAAGTTCCTGAGGCAAATTAAAGACACCTTAACTTTTAAAGTTGACTATAGTTAGAAGATCTTTGACAGAAAATAGATATTAAAATTCATTTAGTTATTAAAGAATTCTGACATTAAAATATCATTGTACAATAATAGAATCTAATTTTTTTCTGGAAATTGAGTCATACTGAATCTTTTCACTTTTATGCTATACTGTTTACAATGTACATTAGCATTTTCAAGTATGTACCTGAAAAATATATATGAGAAGCTTTTGTTTGTTTGTTTGATTTTTGAGTCACACCCAGCGATGCTCAGGGTTACTCCTGACTATGTGCTCAGAAGTTGCTCCTGGCTTGGGGGACCAAATGGGATGCTGGGAAATTGGACCGTGGTCTGTCGGAGGTCAGCCACGTTCAATGCAAATGCCTTACCACTGCGCCATTACTCCAGCCCCTGAGAAACATTTTGTAAAGTAAAATAGTGCTTAAATTTGCCTTCTTTTAAAAAGTATGTTAAAGATTCTGATTAGCTCTGAAATAAATGTATTTATTACAAAATTTCCCCAAAGGTACCCATGTAAATCATTTTTTTAAATTTTTTTATTGCAAGGCACATTGGCAATCTTAAGAATTAAAGCTCAGTGGAATATATTTTAGAGACTACTGTTATTTAAAAGTTTGCAATATTTTAATCATAAATTTTAATAGAATTCTTCTGCTTTCTATTCCCCTTTTTTTCTTGCAGTTATCAAGTATCCTAAATAAATGCAATCTTGACAATAAGCATAAACAAATAAAATAAAATTTAGCTTTCACAATGTATATAATAATATAGTAAGTGAAGCAAGTTAATTCGATTATTCTATTAAACCTTATGCAGATCTGATTAGGCAAAGTTGTCTTTAGATAAACAGCATGCTAAAGTCTGCCTTCCACATATCATTTAAAATAAGCTATTTCCTGCAAGTAATAAAAAGAAAGTTTGGTTAACTACCAATAATGAATAATTCATCAGTGAAAGTATGAACAAGAACAATTGTCATGACTAAAATAATATTTCTGAAACTGACACAACATTTGAACCAAAGTAGTTTATAGTTTCAGCTCAGGGAGAGTAGCTATATATCCTGCACTGATAAATTGTTAAGATTCAAAACTTCCTTCAGGGAAAAGTGCAGGAGTCTGTCAAATTAATAGCAAGGAGTTCTTAAAACTCAAAATTTCAAAGACAATGAAAGCAAAGAACATGTCAAAGAATTCACAACTCTCAATTTTTCTTTTAGTTCTCAGACTTGCCATTTGTTTTTGTTATTTAAAGATGTATTTTTCCTTGGATTATAAAATAAATCTGCTTACTAACCTGAGAAATATTTCAAAGTATTTAAATAAATATTTAAATATAGTAAATAAAATAAAGATACCAGGATTCTAACTATTTCTGCTATTTTTATAAATGGAGAAATACTGGTATGCTCTCATTTCATTGGTCCTACTTATGATTCTGGATTATTTTATTTTTGATATTTTTGGTTTGGGAGCTACACAAAAACTCTTGTCAGGGCTTTCAGGACAACATACATGGTGTAGGAAATTAAACTCGGTCAATGACACCCAAGGCAAGCATCTTACCTGTTGTATTATCTTCCCAGTTTTTTTTTTTTTAAAGGATTTACACTGGGGCCGGGTGGTGGCGCTAGAGGTAAGGTGCCTGCCTTACCTATGCTAGCCTAGGACGGCCAGACAGCGGTTTGATCCCCCAAGCCAGGAGAGACTTCTGAGCGCATAGCCAGGAGTAACCCCTGAGGAGTAACCCCTGAGCGTCACTGGGTGTGGCCCAAAAACCAATAAATAAATAAATAAATAAATGCTTAAAAAAAGGATTTAGACTGAAACCCAACTACAATCATATTTATAATCAAGGTGTTTCAATAAAGATAAAAACAAACAAAAATAGGATTTAGAAGTAAGTTCAGCTACCTCTAGGAAGTTCTGGCTGTAGCTTATAAGGAGCATCTCCTACCCTTCAATTATCAGATGAGAGCCACAAAAAAGTAAGCACCAGGCAGGGGAGGGATGCCAGGACCATACCTTGACATTTGCTCCAGGGAACAAATTCACAATACCCAATAAACCCTAAGGTACCCTTAACTATCAATGGAATACACAACCAAGATTTCTACTTCTACTTCACATTGAGGACACCAATGTACAGGTGAAAGTACACAATCATAGGATACTCCACTGCCGCTAGAGATAAGTCAATGAAAATGCTCTATTGAAAATTTATTTATTTATTTGGTTTTTCGGGCCACACCCGTTTGATGCTCAGGGGTTACTCCTGGCTAAGCACTCAGAAATTGCCCCTGACTTGGGGGGACCATATGGAACGCCGGGGATCGAACTGCAGTCCTTCTTTGGCTAATGCTTGAAAAGCAGACACCTTATCTCTAGCGCCACCTCACAGGCCCCTAAAATTTTATTTTAAATGCTATGATTTACAGAGTTGCTCTTAATATGGTTATTTCTGGCCTTCAACATTCCAACACCAATTCCATCACCAATATAACATTCCCCCACCCACACCATGTCTCCAGTTTCCCAACTTCCCAAACTTTTCCAACTTATCCCTTGGCAAATACAAATATTTTACCTACTATTGCTTGTTATAAATAAATGATTAATGGGATTCTCAAAAAATAACTTGACTAAAAAATTTGTGAAATTTTTTTTATTTTTTGGTCACACCTGACTGTGCTCAGGCTTTACTCCTGGTTCTGTGCTCAGAAATCGCTCCTGGCAGGCATTAGGGCCCATATGGGATACTGAGGATAGAACCCCAGTCTGTCCAGGTTGGTTGCATGCAAGGCAAATACCCTACCATTGTGCTATCTCTCTGGCCCCATAAATTTGTGAAATTTTTCATGTCATTGTCATTATGCCATTGTCGGAAGGTCATTACTACTTGAGCATTCTGTTGTTGGTTTTGTTTCCTGAACTTATATAGCTACTTTGATAATGTCAAATCTAATTTGTCTATTCCTACTGGGATGCCAGTATTAAAATTGGAGGTATCCAGATGTGAACTGGCCACATAGTTGAGGACTGTGGAACTGAGTTAATGAGTTCATAAGGCAGCAGTGGTAGATTATAAGTATGATTATTGGGACTTTTGGAATATAGAGGGGCGGGGGGTGGAGGGCTTGGGGTGAGCAGTGTAGTGTGGAGGCAGCTTTCTTGCTCCATGGAATACCCAGAGATATCAGTCACAGAATCTGGAATTGGTGATGGATATGTGTCTCCACAGTGATTGGTGCAAAAGTGTTGGTGTTGGAAATGTCTTTGGTGGCATTTGTTTGGTGTGCCTGTATGGATAGCTACTGAGGCCTCTGCAGGGTGAGAGAATTGCTCCACAGCACTCCCAAGGTGCCCCAGTGCAATCAGCTACCAGAACTGTGTATTCATGACTTTTAGCTGCTGGTTTTCTTCTTTCAGGTTAGATAAACCTATGACACTGGTCGATGGGCAGGCCTGGCAGCAGCTCTGGATCATGAGCATAATTCTCTTTCCAGAGGCTTTAAACATAAAACCAGTCCTGATTTTATAACTTTGTCCCTAAGTCACTGCTCCAGGGCTTCTGTTTAATGCCCCAGAATAAGGAATATCATTCTATGTTCTTCTATAGTCATTTGGACTCATTTAAGAGTTAGAAAACGAGATCTCTAATGCTTTCACATTTTTTCCACTTCAAATATTTATTTGGGGTCTTAGTCAGAGGCACTGACTAACACTGTCTTGCATACCCATTTTTTGACATTTACATTTCCCTAACTCCTGCCCACACAATGTACTAGTTAATGGCAAGGACAGACAGGAAATTCTAACTCCATCACAGAACTTTTGAGACTGAAATGCTACGCATTCACAAGAGGATAATACAGGAAAAACAAAGGAGGTTGAATAGAGGCTTAATTTTGCCTTCTTTCAGCTATGTGACATTTACAAACATGACTTCTATTCCATACTAATAGTAAATGAAGACACAATAATTTTAGAATATATCAAATATATCAAATAACAAAAAGTTTTTACATTTGCCATGTTACGCCTATTAACTCTGGGTCTGTACAAACTCAATCAATGCTAGACACTAATAGTCTCTCTTCTCTGAGACGAAATTTTCACTTCATGATCATGTACTTCCTTGTATTCTTTTGTTTCCTGAAGTTCATAAAGCAGTCACTAAGAGAGATCTTAAAAGACATAACTATGAAAATTCAGGATATAGAATAGCAGACATATGGGAAATCTGTATGAATGCATGCCAAGACTAAGGAGTGAAGATAGTATAGTCCAAAAAACTCTATCAGCACCTACAATCTCTATAACCTTTCACACAAAAATTTTAGAAATTTTTGAATGTGAATATTTAATGATCTCAAAGAATAGCAAATGTACATGAAAATATGAAAGCTCAAATGCAAAAATTACAATCAGAGTCACAGAACTGGAGTTTGATAGTTGAAATTTAAAAATCAATAGAAGACAGCAGCAGCAGAGTGACAATAGCAGAGGGGAAAAAAATTAATCAGATACAAGATAGAATATAGCGCCAGAGTTCAAATCATGGCAGCTGCATGCAATTTAAGCATCTTTCTCTAGCACCCAAAATATTCCTGAATCCCCACATTATGCACAAATTATATGTATCTAACATAAATAACATATCTAGTACCTCATAACATTCCCTGAGCACTGCCAGTAATAATTCCTGAGCACAGGGTCAGGAGAATGTCCTGAACTGTACCAGGTACCCTAAAATAAGAATAACAACAAATTTTACTCATATGGAAAATTTCTTTGATAAAATTATAAACACATAATTAAGAAATTTTATTTAGGGGCCTGGGAGATAGCATGGAGGTAAGGCGTTTGCCTTTCATGCAAAAGGTCATCAGTTCAAATCCCGGTGCCCCATATGGTCCCCCGTGCCTGCCAGGAGCAATTTCTGAGCATGGAGCCAGGAGTAGCCCCTGAGCACTGCTGGGTGTGACCCAAAAATAAAAAAAAAAGAAATTTTATTTACATTGAAAAAGTAATAAAACTCCAAAGTTATAGGTAAGTCACAGATCATCAGTTCACAAAGTCTATTAGAATTGAGAAGTAGAGATGGTTTTAACACCATTCTGAATCTTCATTTATCCACTCTCTCCAGAGCTCTGAACTAATATAATCTAAATAAAATTCTCCTTGTCAAAATTTGTTAAACATTTTTGTATACTATGTGTAATGTTATCAGCGTGTAACTTTTCTGAGTGTAGAATCTTTTGCCTATCTTATGCTTAAAGATAGTCATCCTATTATCCAAAAGACTTTTTTGTTGTTTTGTTTTGTTTCATTTTGTTTTGGGGCCATACCAGTGATGCTTATGAGTTACCACTGTTTATGCACACTGTCTAGGGGGACCATATGGGACAACGGGGATCGAACCAGGTCCGTCCTGGATTCACTATGTGCAAGGCAAATGCTCTACCACTGTGGTATCACTCTGGCTCCTAATCAAAGACTTTTTAGAAACAGTTCATTGCTGTCTTCCAGGCAAATGAATATCACAAAGGAAAACTGGAAGTTTGAGTTGAGAAAGTCAGTGGCACTCAGAGATACTAAGATAGAAATTGCAATTAGACCAATACACAGTTTTTATATAATGACCATGATGCTGAGATATAAAGATTAATTTGGATATTGTGTTTTCTTAAGTCGAAGACTGATTCTATCATCAATTTAAACTCATACTAAGATGGAGTGATTTAGACTGACAATAAATAATAACTTTGAGTTCGTACTTTGTACCATTCATGATCCTATGATATACTAATTAAAATGGAAAATAAACAAAAGAAGTTGCAATGGAAGGACCAGATTTGAACTGATGGATAAAGCTCATTAATTGATAATTATATGTTTTTGTCTGATAATTTTCCATTCTAATTGAAACATTCTAACCAAAATTTCTTCACATATGATATTTAGGAATTAGAAGAACCCAATATATTTTTTGCTAAAAATAGCTATTACTGGGGAGTACAATATTGAAATGCAGGGAGTTTCAAACCTGAAATTCCTAAAATTCAATCACCAGTCCTCAGTCAATTTCTCTTTCAGGGAAGAAATTTAGAATAAAACTATCCCTAACCTTGAATTAATTGATGACAAATTGAATATGAAAGAAGAATAGGAAATACCTACATGTTGAGGCACTTTTGAAGTGGAAGGTATAGCTAATCAATATCTCTCAATGAACAGGTAGAAGAACTTGATTAGAGGAGGGACAAGGGCTGAGGAGCTTTAGTGATTAGATTTTATTATATAGAAATCTTAGGGCAATATTCACACAAAACTTTCTTTTTATGAAACAACATAGCTCAAACATCATACTTAGTATTTTTGTTTGCTGGTATTATTTTGCTCACTAGTTGTAGTGACAGCAACATGAAGGATAGCTAGCTACTGACATAGCATAAATTCATAGCTATACTTCAAAAATTGAATCTTTTTTCAAAAAAAGAAATCCATAAAGTGAACATCCTTTGTTGAGTGATATACCACCAAAGTCTCTTTAATGAAATTATTTTCTATAAAAAAATGACACAACTTTCCTTGAAAATGCAGTTAATGATTGATATGTTCATATGATTCAGGAATCAGTAAATGTAACAGACAAATTCCATATTTTTCAAGGCAGTAAATTAAATAATTGCAGTGTCTTATTTTGTGGAAATAATTCACTAATAGCAGAACAGTGATTGCCTAATGGGATAGACAGATACTTATTAAATAAGCAAGACCCTTGCCCATCCTAGGTGCATCTTTTTAAGGAACTCATGTTTCTTCCATCCTATTTGTCAACAGGTTTCAAAAGTTGAATGTGAATTTCATATTTCCTCTTGTTCTATGCTATGGGTATACAGTTTGTTCAATTTGCCAAAGCTATTTTTTACTTACTTATTTTTTGGTTCCTGATTATGCACTCAGAAATTGCTCCTGGCTTTGTGGGGGCCATATGAGACACTGGGGATTGAAACCAGATTCGTCCTGGGCCAGTCACATGCAAGGGAAATGCGCTACCACTGAGCTGTCACTCCAGCCCCTGTCATAGCTTTTTAAGTCAGTGCTGTGAGCTGACTTTTCTGCTGAATCATTCTAATACCACATCTTGCTTTCTGTTTTCATTCCTGATCCCACCAGAGCCTCCTTAAAAGAAAAAAAACAAAACAAAACATTTTTTTCACCAGTATATACAGATTTTATAAGTTGTTTTGCAAACACTGAGAAAAACTGATTTTTAGTTTTGAATAAAATATACTTACATCTACTGATAAGGAAAGATTGTGTGTTAATTATTATCTGGGAAAAAAGCATGATTTAAAGAAAGTCATATAAAAATTTGAAGTGAGAATATGAATAACCTAGTGTTTTGTTTTTGTTTTTGTTTTTTTTTTGTTTTTTTTTGGTTTTTGTTTTTGTTTTTGGGCCACACCCGGTGACGCTCAGGGGTTACTCCTGGCTATGCACTCAGAAGTCACTCCTGGCTTGGAGGACCATATGGGAAACCGGGGGATCGAACCATGGTCCGTCCTAGGCTAGTACAGGCAAGACAGACACCTTACCTCCAGCGCCACCGCCCGGCCCCAAATAACCTCTTGTTACTATTAAGTTAAGAATATAAAGATCTGGGGCCCGGAGAGATAGCAGAGGTGTTTGCCTTGCAAGCAGTTGATCCAGGACCAAAGGTGGTTGGTTCGAATACCGGTGTCCCATATGCCCCCAATGCCTGCCAGGAGCTATTTCTGAGCAGACAGCCAGGAGTATCACCTGAGCACTGCCGGGTGTGGCCCAAAAACCCCAAAAAAAAAAAAAAAAAAAGAATAAGAAGATCTGGTGTAGAATTTTAACTTCAGATTTAGCCTATTTACTTGTAGATAAATTGAAGAATGTAGTAATATTTCATTAAGCTGAATATGTATAGAATAGTTTTATTTATTTATTTACTTATTTTTGATTTTTGTGCCACATTCTGTGACGCTCTTTGGTTACTTCTAATTATGTGCTCAGAAATTGCTCCTGGCTCGGGAGATCATATGGAATGCTGGGGATCTAACCCATTTCAGTCCTGGGTCATCTGCATGCAAGGCAAATGTCCTACCATTTATGTTATCAATTGCTCTGGCCCCTAAGATTTTAAACTTAAAGCAAAGTGTAACTGTCTCCTGACATCCAAAGCAAAGATATAAGTAATAAACATGTTTTTGACTGGAGTTACTTTCCAATAATGTTGCTACACCTGATATACTGAAGTACAAAATTAGTGAAACAGTACATGGAATCTATCATGCTGAGTGAAATAAGTCAGAGGGGGAGAGAGAGAGAGAAGAGAGAGAGAGAGAGAGAGAGAGAGGAGAGAGAGAGAGGGAGGGAGAGAGAGAGTTGTAGAATAGTCTCACTCATCTATGGGTTTTAAGAAAAATAAAACTCATTTTTGCAACAATCCTTAGAGACAATGAGAGGAGGTCTGGAACTTCCAGCTCACTTCATTAAGTTCACATCAAAGAGTGGTGAGTGCATTTATAGAAGTAACAACACAGAGAACTACCATATCATGTGAATGAATGAGGGAACTGGAAAGCCTGTCTGGAATATAGGTGGGGGTAGGGTGGGATGGAGGGAGATTTGGGACATTGGCGATGGGAATGTTGCACTGGTGAAGGGGGTGTTCTTTACATGACTGAAACCTAAGCACAATCATATTTGTAATCAAGATGTTTAAATAAAGAAAAAATTAAAAAAATAAAAAATACCTGAATGTCTTTAACAATTTGACAGTTTTAGCTCCAAAACCATTAATTAGGGAAAAAAAATTAGTGAAACAGGCAAGCAACTGGATCCTAAGCACATGAACAAGAAAGTCATATCCCTTAAAAGTAAAGGCTTAGTAGAGTGAGGCTTTATTAATATCTTTGCATAAATATTAATGTTTAGTGAAAGTAAGGGGTAATGTCAACTGCCAGATATCCTGGGTTTCTTTACTCACCTCTGCTGTGTAAAATCACAGCCTTCTTCAGTAAGATTGTATCTCTGTGCTATCTTTAATAGTGAACAAGAATTAATTAACAGTTGAGTTTTGTGCATCACTCCCTGCCCCAAACATAAAAAAGCCCCAATAACTCTTCCTTATGACTTATTATCTGTGAATAATGTTGGTAGAAAATGAGTTGCCTTCCCTTCAATAGGAAAATTAATAGAATATTAGATCCCATGTATCATATTAGGTTGACAGTTCCTTACCATTTCATATAATTTGTTTATTAAAAATTGAATTAAATTATTATTTGAGGAGGCTGTTTAAAAGCTTTCAATAGGGGGCAGAGAGATAGCATCAAGGTAAGGCGTTTGCCTTGCATGCAGAAGGTTGGTGATTCAAATCCCGGCATCCCATATGGTCTCCCGAGCCTGCCAGGAGCGATTTCTGAGCGTACAGTCAGGAGTAATCCCTGAGCACTGCTGGGTGTGACCCAAAAACCAAAAATAAATAAATAAATAAATGAATAAAATTAAAAATAAAATAAAAGCTTTAAATATAAATTCAGAATTCCAGTTAACCAAGTTTCCTATATAATTCATATTTGAAATCTAGTTTGTTTAGTCATTTTCATATTTGCATATTGTTTCATATAAATTTCATTGATTTTCTAAAGAATAATAATGTCTAAAATGCATCCATTTATTATAAAGACAAAAGGAGAGTTAATGAAATGTTGGGATAGCTAAATTTATTTATATTTTAGTTTAGTTTAGATTAGTTTAGTTTTTGGGTCACACCCAACAGCTTTCAGGGGTTACTTCTGGCTCTGCTCTCAGAAATCGCTCCTGGCAGGCATGGAGGACTATATGGGATGTCAGGATTCGAACCACTGTCCTTCCTGGATCAGCTGCATGCAAGGCAAACGTCCTACCGCTGTGCTATTTCTCTAGCCCCAGGATAGCTAAATTTAGAAAATAAGTTTGAGACTAATTTTTGTTTCTCTTCTATCAACATGTAGGTATTTTCTAAGCTTTCATTATCTTTCTGTATTTTATTACTGTTATTATTGTTGTTATGATTATTATTATTATTACCTAGATTTTGGATTTATTTTTTTGAACTATATGAGGTGTCAGATATTGAACTAGAGTAGGTTGCATACAAGGCAAGTACTATAGCTCTGGCCCCTACCTGTATTATTTCCTAATAAAAATAATGTATATGAGGCCGGAGAGATTGTATAGCAGTAGGGCATTTGCCTTGCACACAGCTGATCCAGGACAGACGGTGGTTGGAATCCTAGCATTCCACATGGTTCCCTGTGCCTGCCAGGAGCAATTTCTGAGAGCAAAGCCATGAGTAATTCCTGAGTGTTTCTGGGTGTGACCCCAAAACAAAAACAAAACAAAACCCCCCCAAAAAAACCCCAAAACATATATCATATTTTTTTTAAATTATGGAACAAAATATCTGTGAATATATTGAAAAAAATGTATGTATAATATATATTCAGTATGTCTAGGTAATATACATAAGACAATATATGTTTATGAAATTAAAGTTTCTTTTATTTATTTGGGCCACACCCGGTGATGCTCATAAATTACTCTTGGCTATGCACCCAGAAATCGCTCCTGGCTTGGGGGACCATATGGGACATCAGGGTATCAAACCACGGTCCATCCTAGCTCAGCTATGTGCAAGGCAAATACCACTGTGCTATCACTCCAGCCCGGAAATTAATGTTTTTTATGTTCTTTTTATTTTTTCCTTTGCAACAGTTTGTACTATTTGGGGAAGAAAAGACAGTGGAAGTCTAAATGAAGAAAAATCAAAGTAATTTGTTGTCTCAGCTGGGAAATAAATAACATTTCATTGCATATTTTCCGATATCTCAAATGGATATATATATAACTTCATTTTACAATTGAATAACTACACTTTATGTAACCTTTCTACTATCTATTTTCAGCTCATATCTCATGATCATTTTCTACATGGTATAAAGAAATTCTTTTTATTGAAAAGTATTGAAGAAAATTGATCTCTAATACCACCAAATACCACTCACTTAAGAATTATAATTACCTTCCACTTAAGACATAGAATTCCATGTTAATAGTCCATCTCCTAGAAAGAATCACTTAAAAATGTCTATGTCACTTTCCTTACTATTTTTTTAATTTTTACTTTGGGCCATACCCGGTGATGTTCAGGAGTTACTCCTGGCTATGTGCTCAGAAATCGCTCCTGGCTTGGGAACCACATGGGACACAGAGGGATCGAACCTTGGTCCCTCCTAGGCTAGTGCAGACAAGGCAGACACCATACCGCTTGCACCGCCACTCCAACCCCCTCACTAATTTTTGAAGTAATTTAGGCAGATGGCTAGGATGAAGACCTGGTTTTTCTTGTAAGGTTTTTAAAAAATAGGTTGGAGAGATATTACAGTAGGTGAAAGATTTGCCTTACATGTAGGAGACCTGGCTTTTTGTTTTCTTTTTTTTCCAGCATCCTGTACCGGGTATGTCCCAAAAGCCCACTCAGAGAGATTCCTGAGCACCATCAAATGTGGCCAAGTAAAAAAAGAAAGAAAGAAAAATAGAAAAAATTTTTCATAGAAAAATATTTATTTTCATTTAGAGATATTAAGGTTACTGATTAGTAAAGATTTAAAATATTGTATCTACCGTATTTGCCGATGTATAAGACGACTTCCTAATTTTGCAGTTAAAACATGGGTTTAGGCCTATATTCACTGTATCAGACAGAACGTTCCTGTGCTGCAACTGTATGTACCACAGTGAGCCCATCACAACAAGCAAAGGTTCAAAGGTTATACTGTAATAGACTTCCTCTCTGACTCTGACCCATTTGAGCAGGCTTTTGACAGTGTAGATTTGGTACAGAACATTGCCTATTTTGCCTGCTTGGATTGGCTGAGTTAGAGAGGCAGTCTGAACAGCCTTGCAGTGATTGGTGCAGGATCGAGTTGGAAAATTTGTTTTGTGGCAATATTCAGAAAAATTTCATTTAGCAGCATATTGAAACTTTTTGGGGGATATACTCAATGTATAAGACGATCCCCGATTTGACTTTTTTGTTTCAAAAGTCATCTTATACTCCAGCAAACATGGTAATAATTTTTATGATTTGAGCTGAGCCAAATGATGCCAAGAAATACAACTCGTTACCTTGAAAACATAAATAGAGAAAGTTCATTTCAGAACAAAAGATTCAAAAGAGTTCATGAAGTGTTAGCACATCACTTCTCATACAATAGGATAAGTCATTGCATTTACCCACTTTATGGTATATTAAAAAACTTGATTAAATTTTAGTCAAATAGTCTCTTTTTATCTTTTTACCTTTGTTGTCCAAGAAAATTAACATTGCCATTAAGTGGCTTTGATGTGTATAAAGTTTTAGCTGTAATCTTGGAAGACTCTTCCATTATATATAGTGGGAGAATATGACTAGGAAATATCATATGTAATGGTGAAAACATGGACTTGGAACAGCAATAACTTAGTTATATTTGCAATGATTTTTATAATTTCTTTTTTAAGATTATAATTATAGTTGTTGGGTAACATAGTTACAGAATTGTTAGCATTTATAGTTTTGACATACATACACTGTTAACACACAATATTAGCAGCAAGGTGCCCATGACCTCTATCTCTGTCCTTAATTATAAACGTGGGCAAGACACATAATCTCTCTAGGCTTTAGTTTGATATGTAAGAGATGACAGATTCTTCCTATTTTAAAATCTAGGTTCGTAAAGCACACAACTTTACTGTGTCCAAACTTTGTAGCTGCTCAGTCACCAACTTTTTAGAGCTTCAGGGTTCTACTACATCAAATTCTTTGCCTCTGGCTGATATGAACTACAAAAACTTGAAATTCCATGCTCAGAGAACCCTAATGATTCTCTGTGCTTTTTCACTCCAGGCATGGCCTCCATCTTCAGTCCCATTCAAAAGCAAGGCCATATGAGCACCAGATGCTTCCACAGTGGGTTTTGCCTGCAAGCATGCTGAATAACAGTCTTTCAATTGCCAAAATCTGTATAATTATTTTTTGATATTGATGTGCATATTGAAATTGGAAGGGACTAATCTTTTGCTGGCACAATAAAATTAAATTGTATAAATATCAAGCTTCTGGAAATTATTTGTCAATATACATAATATATTTAAAGGCAATGTGTTGGTAACCTAAATTATAGGTACAAAATTAGTAAGTGGTAAAGCAAAGCAACTCTATAAAAATATTGTCCCATCAACATCGATATCACATTACATCATTAAAATATATTACTTTTTCTCTTGTTAATTCTATTGCTGGGGGTCTGACAAATGAAAATAATTGAGATGTAAGACCCTCTAAGACTTTGTTAATATGAGCCAGCAAGTTAGTAAGAACCTATGCCAGAAAGCAATATTTAAATTGAATATAGATTATCTCTAAATTACTTTCTAGTTCAAACCTGTTTTGATTCAATAATAGGCCAGAACATAATAACTTCATTCTTTCCATTACTATCTTCTGGAGTGGTGAAAGGAACAACTCTGCATTGTACTCATATTTATTCACATTTGAATACTTTTTTGCTTTTCAAAGATGACACATGTGAATTTTTTTAGATAAAACTAAGAAAACGATGGTTTTTGTAAACTGCCTCCTCTTTCATAAAGATATACCAACTAGTAAATGAAACTTCTTTCATATTCAATCTTCTCATTGAGTTGTTTGAAGAAAAGTAACCCACTTAATTGAGCAACATGTAATACCTGCACAGAGATGTGTAGCATACAATGTAGAAGATGGTGACACATACAAATTTCTACAAAACACCCACAGAGAATACATGCATAAGCACAAAAAGCCTGGATTTTGTCACAGAGTTGATGGTAATGAATCTGACAAACATAGACCATGAGTAACTACTAAATAGTAGTAGTGTTGACGGGCCTTGTTTTGATTGGAGACAGACAAAAATGAAACTCATTACAGTGCACAAGAAAATATCCATGACTGAAGAGGAAGGCATATTACACATCTGCACAGGAAATAGTTTATTATGTAAACCCATCCACTCAGACCTACCACTAAAAAAACTTCCTGAGTGTCAATGTTTCTATTTTCATTTAACAAAATAATTCTATATCTCAGAAGTCATAATGGTAAAAATATGAGAAAAAAAAAGTTCTTTAACTTTTGAAAAATATAGCCAGAAAATAAACATTTTAATACTTGAACTGAATTACCAAAATGTATAAAGCAAGCTTTGGAAGATGGCCCTGGCTGGCCATTGCGGAGGCTTTGTTGGTAGATGAATTAAAGTATTAAACTTTATTAATTTGTATGGTATCATCATTCTACTTCATATCTGAGCATATCCTGGAGAGAACTAATAATGACTCCGTTGCGAACAAGGCTGCTTAGGTTCCAAAAACATACACTGGGCCACCCTTAAGCTGCAGTACCGAACCAGTGAATTGCTCATATGAATTAAAGTAGCATGAGATTTCACCTATTCTCTAGGTAGAGACCACAGTCCTTTGCGAACCTGAAGAAGTAACAGAAGTTGGGCTTTCATTCACACTGCCCCCCACTTCTTTTTTTTGGGGGGCACACCCTTTGACACTCAGGGGTTACTCCTGGCAATACACTCAGAAATCGCTCCTGGCTAGGGTGACCATATGGGATGCCGGGAATCAAACCAGGTCCGTCCTGGATCTGTCACTTGCAAGGCAAAGGCCCTACTGTTATGCTATTGTGCTGGCCCCCACACTCCCTTTTAATGACTTCTAAGGTGGTGAAATTTTTAGGGAAAATATGGAACAGGAAGGTCATCAGGAAAGTTTCCAGGGGCATAAGGGCAAAGAAGGGCAACAGGAATAAATGAGCTAAGGTCATTGACATCAATTGGAAATAACACTATGCTATATTTTCTAGACGTTGGGGAAAGTAGCAAGAATTAACTAGCAATGACATTTAAAGAGGATGGGAGGTATAAGGAAAGGAGCAAAACTATGCCTTCCCTTGGTAATATTAAGGATAAAAAAATTTGCACCAGTTGTGGGATGCATTTCTTCATCTCTGTTTGACCCAGTGCAGGAAAGGCAACTGAATTTTAGGGCCCTGTGCTGTTCTGTCCACCCCAACAGCTATTTAAGTTGCAGGATTGAAGAAGCAGAAACCTCCTCTCTCTTCATGGTGGAAGCACAGTCTGAATAAGAAGGACTGTCTATAGATCCAGCTGACTCAGGTCACAGGCAGAAGACAGATGGTGCTTGTGTTTCTGCTGTTTGTGGTCATGACTATGAAGTGACTGCAGGACGACCAGAAAGAATGAGCACCCTCTTACTCAGACTGTGAATGGGGAGAGTTGAGGTCAAACTGTCACTCTGAGGATCCCTTACCTAAACTTTGACTTATGTGGCTTGTTTGGGTTTCTGGTTATGCTCCACAAAATCTCCCCCTACTAAGGTGTAAGTGTTAAAAGAAGTTGTGGAAGAGGGAAGTTGCCCTGACAGCATTCTCATTTTATGCTGGTACAGAATGGAGTTTCCCAATATACAGGCAGAGGGATTTTCTCTGCAGGGTATAGAAATGTATCAAGGAATCCACCTGGCAGCACAGAGGGAGCTGAACTCTGAGGCTAAGGTTGGAGGTCTCTGGAAGAGTTTTGGGAGTGATGTTAACCAGAAAGGTCTGGCCCAAATATTAGCAGGGCTTTCAAGAGAATTTGCCCAGACTAACTTAGAAGTGGGAGCATCAGTTAAGGCAAGTAAGAAAGAGGAAGTCAGCAGCTCTGCTCTGCCTTAGGTGCCAGTGTATGCCCCACAACCTTTAGCTTAACACTTAACTCTTCTTTGCTCAATAACTGAAGGGGAAGAGGCACTCAGAACCATAATAATGGGGATAATGTTCCCAAACTAAAATATAGTATATAATGGGCTAAATGCACCAGTTAAGAGACACAGAATGGCAAAAAGGATCAAAAGCTGAATTCAATATTCTGATGCCTACAAGAAACTTATCTGAATATTAAGAACAAACACAGACTCAAAATTAAAGTACCAAAAATACATTAGAAAGAAAGTGGTCCCACATAAATAACTTAAAAACACAGCCTATAAATTAGAAAATGATCAACAAAATGAACCCAAATTAAGTAGGCAGAAGGAAAGCTTAGAGCAGAAATTAATGAAGTGGAAATCCAAACAACAATTTGAAAGATCAACGAATGCAAAGTTGGTTTTTTGAAAAAATAAACAAGATTGATAAACCATTAGCAAAACTCACAAAAAAGAAAAGGAGAATGGGGAAACTTAATAAACTGGATTAGAAATGGAAAGGGCGATATCACTACAGATAATAGATCCAAAGATTAAACAGAGACTACTTCGACAAATTTTATGCCATAAAACATGAGATCCTGGAAGAAATGAAAAAAAAGAAAAGATATTATTTTAATAATGCCCAAAGACAATAGAGATATGAGGGCCAGAAGCACCGGCTCATGATATGAAGCTTATCACAAAGAGTGGTCAATGCTGTGAGAGGAATGACTATACTAAGAACTACCTTGACAATGTTGATGAGTTAAAGAAGTAGAATGCCTGTCTCAAATGCAGACAGGGGTGAGAAAAGAGGAAGAAGGGGGCATTGGTGGTGTGAATTTGCACTGGTGATGGTGGGTATTCTTTCTATGAGTGAGGCCCAACAACAAACATGTTTGTAATCATGGTTCTTAAATAAAAATATTAAAAACATTTAAAGGAAAAAAGAAAAGAGAGTAAGCAACCAGTTGACTGAATGGGCCAAATTTCAAAGTTGGTTAAAATATCACTTCTTCCAACTGTTTAAAATCAGGTGACTTTAGGATAAATAGTGGTATCGCTATGGCTCCAGGGGTTCTTAAATGTTTGAATTCCCACACTTACTCTTGTTCTTTCCCTTGTGACTCCTCCATTGGCCCCTCTTCTTGCTGGTGGATTGCCTTATTCCCACCAAGTCCCCCATTACTCTATCTGCCAGTCATATCCTTACCCCAAATCCCTTTACTTGGGAGCAAGTGGATCACACTTGGAATGCTCAGGGATTACTCCTAGCTTTTCTTTAAGGATCATCCCTAATGAAGCTCAGGGAATAGTTAATAAATGGTGCTGGTGATTAAATTCAGGTCAGCTACATGCAAGACAAGCACTGTACTTGCTAGTATCTTCTGAAATTTTCTTAAATATCTCCCAAAGCCTTTTAATTTTTAGGATGCAAAATAGTTTTTATTGAAAGCAATTTACCTTGAAAAATGTATGAGGGAAAGTGAGGAATGCACATAGAAGAGGGAACGGAGTGCTCCAGAGTGGTGGTGGTGGGGAGAAACATCTCCCACTTCCTATCTCTAAGTCTTTTTTTTGTTGTTTGTTTGTTTGTTTTTAGGCCACACCCGGCAGTGCTTAGGGGTTACTCCTGGCTGTCTGCTCAGAAATAGCTCCTGGCAGGCAACCATATGGGACACCGGGATTCGGGATTCAAACCAACCACCTTTGGTCCTGGATCAGCTGCTTGCAAGGCAAACACCACTGTGCTATCTCTCCGGGCCCTAAATCTTTTCTTTTTTGACCTTAGTCTCATTAGTATAACCTTGAAGATTTTATGTTCTGTGACTTACAATAGTATTAATGATTGTGTTTCAGGTGTATGATGATTCGAAACCATTCTCTTTACCATTGTTTCAGAGACCCGCCCCATTTTACTTCGTCCTCCCATTTCTGACTGGTAATCTCAGTTCTGTATATCACATCTCAGGTTCTCTTGTTTTGAGGCAATTGTTACTCATTTGCTATGCTGCTTTAAATGCCATATATGGGGTCCATGGTGGTGGCACAAGCGGTAAGGCATCTGCCTTATATGTGGTAGCCTAGGACAGATTGCAGTTTGATCCCCTGGCATCCCATATGGTCCCCAAAGCCAGGAGCAATTTCTGAGTGCATAGCCTGGAGTAACCCCTGAGTATTACTGTCCCAAAAACAAACAAAAATATTCCATATATGAGTGAACTCATTCTGGATTTTCCTGTCTTCTCTTAATTAACTTCACTCAGCATTATACTCTGCAGAGCCAAACCATTGTCACAACTTACAAGAAGTAAAGTGGAAATAGCTCTCATAATTTAGATCATAAGTGAAGAGGAGAAATTACTAAAGAACCCCTAGAAATCCAAGACATCATGAGAACTTACTATAAACAATAGCACTCATTCAAGCTAGACAACTTAGATAAATGGACAGATTTCTGAAAAAAAAAATATAATCTTCCAAAAACTGAAACAGGAGGAAGTAGAAAGCCTAAACAAGCTAATCACTAGTAAGGATATCAGAACAGTAAGAATCTTCCCAACAATAAAAGTGCAGGACTAGATGGGTTTACAGGTGATTTTTATCAAATATTCAGAGAAGATTTACTACCATTGATTTTTAGACTCTTCCAAAATATTGAAGAGATGGAAATTCTCCCTAATACCTTCTATGATGTTAACATTATACGCATTCCCAGAGCTGATAGAGATACTACCAAGAAAGTAAACTACAGACCAATCTCACTATGAACATTGATGCAAAAATCCTTAATAAAATCTTTGAAAACTGAATCCAAAATAACATCAAAAATATTATATTAGATATCATGACCAAGAGGTTACATCTCAGGCACACAAGGATGGTTCAATATATGCAAATAAAACATCATACACTATATTAGTAAAAGGAAAGATAAAATTCACATGATCAGGGCTGAGGAGATAGTATGGAGGTAAGGTGTTTGCCTTTCATGCAGGTCATTGGTTCGAATCCCGGTTTGGTCCCCCGAGCCTGCCAGGAGTGATTTCTGAGTGTTACTGGGTGTGACCCAAAAACAAACAAAAAATTCACATGATCATATCAAATAATGCAGAGAAAGCATTTGACAAGATCCAACACCCATTCATGATTAAAACCCTCAGCAAAATAGGTTTGGAAGGAACCTTCCTCAAGATAGTAACAGCTATCTATAAAAATTCCACAGTAAACATTCCTCTTTTTTTTTTTTTTTTTTTTTTTTTTGGGTTTTTGGGTTGTAGCGCTCAGGAGTTCCTCCTGGCCCTATGCTCAGAAATGGCTCCTAGCAGGCTTGGGGGACCATATGAGATGCTTCGATTCGAACCACCATGCTTCAGCATGCAAGGCAAATGCCCTACCTCCATGCTATCTCTCCAGCCTCAAACATTATTCTTAATGGTGAAAAACTGAAAGCATCTCCATTGAGGTTAGGCACTAGGGAAGGATTTTCAGTGTCACCACTCATAATCAACATAGTGTTAGAAGTCTTCGTAATAGCAATCAGACAAGAGAAGAATATCAAAGGAATTCAAATTGAAAAAAAAGAGAAAGTCAAACAATCTCTATATGCAGATAACATGATGATATACTTCAAAAATCCTAGAGTTCACCAAAAAAAACTTCTAGAAACAATAAACATAAACAGCAAAGTGGCCAGCTGCAAAGTCAATATACAAAAGGCAGTTGCATTCCTTAATACAAACAATGACTCAGAGGAGAAAGAGGTCAAAGAGCCTATCCCACTTATAATAGTGTCCATAAATATCTAGAAATCAACCTAACAAGAGGCAAGATAACTATACCAGGAAAACTGCAAAATATTTAAGAAATGAAAAAGACCTAAGGAAAAGGAAAAAACATGCCATGCTCATGGATTGGAAAAAATTAATATAATCAAAATATCTTGCCTACATTAATAAATAGACTCAATGTAATCCCTATCCAAATTCAGACAATATTCTTTAAGGACTCAGAACAATCAATTATAATGTTTGTATGGAACCATCAAAGACCCAGGAGAGTCAATTTTATATTGAAAAATAAGAAACTTGAAACATCTCATTACCTAACTTGAAGTTCTACTACAAAACCATAGTGGTCAAAACAGCATAGTAGAGAGATAGCACAGCGGTGTTTGCCTTGCAAGCAGCTGTTCCAGGACCAAAGTTGGTTGGTTCAAATCCCGGTGTCCCATATGGTTGTCTGTGCCTGCCAGGAGCTATTTCTAAGCAGACAGCCAGGAGTAACCCCTGAGCACTGCCAGGTGTGACCCAAAAAACAAAAAAACAAAAACAAACA
>PVKC010012641.1:0-23598 GCA_004027635.1 Crocidura indochinensis
TTTTTTTTTTTTTTTTTGTATAGGCACAGTAAGTATTGGGGAAGTAAGGAAATTTCCATGACCTAATGAATTCAGGGTTTCTCCATTCCTGGAGCATATTATCATGGGAACAACCACTGGCTCCATACCTTTTCATTGCCATGTCCCAGGAGTTTTGCTTGTTTGTTTTTGTAATTTCTGTCTTTTTAGAGAATTCTGCTGTGTGTTGCAGTGGCTGAAATAAACCCTGTTATTTTCTCCCAGTTCTTTGAAAAGTTATTTAAGGCAATCTTACAACATGCATTTATCTGTAGATGTTAAAGGCAGGGATACCTGAGTAAAGATCTCAAATGTCCAAGAATCTTGGTGCAGATGAAGCATTGCACTGTGGACTTGAAGTTACCTTGGAAAAGTGTAGTAATAATAGATTTGTTAAACTGCCTGTGTTTCTGTCATTCGTTATTTGCGAATTTTGAGTCAACAAGATGATCACTATTTTCCTCTTTATGTCTTTTCTATTTATTGTCTTTGTCCTAGTCCCGATGAAGACCAGATGGTCTTCATAGATATTAGGAATATAGATAGATATTAGGAATAGAAGTAATTCATGTGGATCTTGTTGATTGTACCCTTTATAATAATCTTGTTGATTATACCATTTAGCTTTCCAATGATCATCTTAAAGTCTTGAGCTGATATACCTGTGTTGTCCTGCCTACACGACTTGTATGATTTTACCAAACTCTTCTGCCACCTTACTTTCTATTCCAATAGATTTGCCCTGTTAATGTCCTCCTTGTAATGGTTCTGATAAAAATAATCCGTCAAACTTTGAATATTATACCAGCTCGGTTCATTTCCTGCTCTTGTTCTTTCACATAGTCTGTGTTGGATTTGAGAGGCAGCTTACACTCTTATCATGCACCAGTACCTGAGATTTTTCATTTGCGAGAATCCTGCTTCTGACCTGGTGTAGTGGGACCCAGAATTTCTTGACAGGGTTGCGATCTGTGGAAACATAAATATATCTTTTTCCTTGAATGAAGAGATTACCAGCAATCTACTCATTATCCCCTTTTATCCTTCCTTACAGGTGCATTGTTTTTTGTACCTGAGCATCTTCTTTTAAGTGTTTTTCTGCAGCTGTGTAGGGATCTCCTTAGGCTACATCCAGGAAGTTTAATGAAAATAGTGTTTGTTGCTGGCATGCCCCTTTTCCTGTATTTTAATCATTAAGTTTTGAGAGTTTTGTGAGCTCTTTCAACTTTGGCTTGTCCATGTGTATTATAGGGGATATATATGTTTGGTTTGCTATTCTTTGCAAAATGTTTGAAGTTTTACTAGTGTAGGCTGGGCTATTGTCCATTTTTATGGATTGGGGAATGCCCATGACAGAAAAATATGTGGCATGAAGGTGCAAGCAGCTTTAGCACTTTCACAGGTTATTTGTTTTCTCCAGATAAAATGTGTATTTGTATCAACTACTACAGGGAGATAGGGTTTCTTTGGAAAGAAGTCAACATGTGTAATATTCATTTGCCATAATTCATTTCTCTGTAAACCTTGGTGGTTGACCCAGCTACATGTTTATTTTTATTATTATTATTCAAAGATGTGAAAACGGTACATTTATAAGAAATCTGACTGGCTTCTTCCATGGAATATGATATTTTAGATGCAGGCAGCAGGTATTTGTATGTAGTGCTGTATGTTCATTTGCAGGTGACTTAAATATTATCATGGCTAAATGGTCAGCAGTTTAATTTCCCTGAGCCATTGGCTCTGGGAAGCCAGAGTGTGCTCTTATGTGAGTGATAAAGATTGACTCAGAATGTTTTTGTAGAAGGGTTTATAATTGCTGAAGCAAATCTTGAAAAAACCTTTTTGAGCATTTAAAGAGGTAGTGACTATGCTTGGGAACAATCCTACCACATAAGCTGACTCGCTTACTATATTGCATGGCTCTGAAACATATGATAGTAAGTAATTTAAGATAGCAAGTTCCACTGCTTGAGTGGACTTATAATTTCTAGGTACTGTTGTGGTCAGTGAAGGGCCAGTGATAACACCTCTTTCTGATGATGGCCCATCAATGTAAAAGCATGGGGGTGTCAGGTGTAAGGGTGGAATGGATAATAGAGGAAATACAAACTGTGTCCTTTTGAAGAAATCTCAGGCCTTTCCAGCACGAAAATGATAGGAGACTTCTGAAAAATATGATAGGCCTCATTGAGTGACTCAGTGAGAGGTAATATGCATTCTACTCTTGGCATTGGCAGGACTATTATTTCAGGAAAATACCTAACAAAGAAACCACTCTGAGCCTTACTTTGATGATAAGAACAGTGATCAGTTCCAAATAGAGCACAAATGGGTGAGAATGCTTATTGTGTGAAAAAACCCAGGTTACATCTGAACAGCATGGGTTGGTAAGGGGTGCCAATGGCAGCCGGGGGTAGGGGTGAGGACAACTGTATATTGCAATATTTCTACAGCCATATAGAAAACCCATGGCATCTTCTCTTCCCTAATGGAATGTGATATAGTCTGACAATTTTTTTTTTTTAAATTGTGATCTAAAGAGTCCTTCATAGTTGGATTTCAGACATTCAATGAGTTAGGCCAGTCCCACCACTGGTGAGGACCTCCCTCCACCAATGGATCCAGAATGCATCCTAAAATACCTCCCTTTGCCCCATTGGCCTGCAAGTATAACAGGTCTATTTAAGTTTAGATTGTTAAAGTTTAGGTCCCTTGATTCTATTGTTGTTGACTTTGGCTTGGATATTTAGTTCCGTCCTTATTTTTTCCCCACCAATGCATCCGAGACCTCCTTGTCCCTGGCCCCCAGCTTTTCTTTATTCCTTTCTTCTTGATTTTATATAAAATTGCTGGAATATGTGGCGAAACAAAGTAGTTCGTTTCTCAAGGTTCTATGAATAAGCCAAGAGCCCCTATTTAAAAGCTAAGAAATAAAAATAAAATAACAAAGGTGTGGGAGGCAGGTTTTTTTCCTTTGGCATATTCAAAGGCTAAGGTTTTTGTCAGGACTTGTGCTACTGTGTCATTAATCCTCTGGATAGCTTCCATCTGTTTCCCCAGAAATTCTGCATATGGTTAAGAAGCTCCCTGGAAAATCTTTGTATAGTTATCCTTAAATTTGGCTTCAGCAATCAATTTTCCCCAAGCTTTTAAAGCAAGTTCTCTGATGAGTTACAAGACATAAAAGGTAATTTTGCATGCTTGTTTGTTCCTAAGAACTCTCCTCCTATCAGCAGCTTATAAGACAATGGACTCCTGCAACCATTCTTCTAGAGCAGGGGTCCTCAAACTTTTTAAACAGGGGGCCAGTTCACTGTCCCTCAGATCGTTGGAGGCCGGACTATAGTAAAAAAAAAAAAAGAAAACTACGAATAAATTCCTATGCACACTGCATATATCTTATTTTGAAGTGAAGAAACAAAATGGGAACAAATACAGTATGTGGCCCGCGGGCCATAGTTTGAGGACCACTGTCTAGAGTGATTCTAGGCTATTAAGCTTAATCTTAGATCCTTCATAAAACCACATTTTCCATTGTAAAAATTAGTGAAGCACTCCGAGAGATCTTAACCACAGCCCTGATGGGCCCAACACCCACTGTCACTCCAGTTACCAAGCAATTCAACACAAAACGGAGAGAGTCCTGATGGGCCCAACACCCACTGTCACTCCAGTTGCCAAGCAATTCAACACGAAATGGAGAGACTGGACTGTACTCCAAGCACTCTTTCTTAAGTCAACAGAGATATTCCATATTTAAACCCACATAGGTTGAGGTTTGATTGTTTTCCTGATGAGAGGGAGTCAGTTCTGAGTCTGTGTTAGTACCAAACTCTGAGGATTAGCAGCTGCAGTGTGACCAGGGAGAGATTATCCTGTACTCTCTAAGAAGTTGTGATGGGGTGCAGGGTGAGGAGTGATCTTACAGATCTGCTTTCTGATTCTGCATCCAATTGGGCTGTCACTATCATTTTTGGTATTCTTTTCATGTAGTAAATCAATATCACCCAGTGAAAGGGGACTAATTACCAGCTTCAGGGCTTTTGGCTTGAACATGTGTTCCTACTGGAAGAAGTCTTTCGTTTTCCAAGGTCAGGCACTTTAGAAACAGTAGGGGGCACTTCAGAAACAGTTGAAAGTGTCTCCAGAACACTTGGTGGTTTCAGATTGCTTGTCTCTAATTTTCCACATTTCACAATACACACAAACTATAATACTAAGCAGAATCACTACCAGAATAACCAGTGTATAAATTACTACATTGGTGTGTTTTGTCTTGACTGCTGAAGATCTGTGAAGAGAGGCCAGGGTCCCTCAACCCAAAATCAAGTTTCAGAACTTTGAATTGACTTTGAATCACTTAAAAATCCACAACGGAAAAACCCACTTGAGCAGCCATAAGACTACCCCAGGGAATATCTCACTGTGTGTAGACAAGTTCTAGCCTCATGTCTGTTTGTATCCTCATGTCCTAATCCCAAGGGATTAGAAGGACATGGGTCTGGAAGCAAATGGCAACACAGGAAATAATCCACACACGATTAAGTGGATAAAACAGGTTCAGGAATTTCCACACACAAGACTTTTTGCTCCTAAGAAGCAGAGAGCTCATTTGTAGAAAAACTGGAACTGCAAGTGGTTTTTCTCTGAGACCCTGGTCTTTATTGTAAAGTGCAGGACCACATCCTGTCCTACCACATCAGGTAGGGTAAGACACCAATCCAAAGGATGCTTCAATCTAAAGGTGCTTCCATCTAATGATTGACAAGCATCAATAAAAAGAGTTGTATTGAATAGGGTGAAGTCCAGTTCCAACATGTGGATTCACATTTTGAAAAATTTTTATTAGCAGTAACAAATAGATCAACTCCTATTGTAATTCTCATATTCCCTAATATTTTTTCTTTATAACCTGTAGCACAGCTTCGTTATATATTTATGCATATGTTACTATAGTTGTCTGCCTATTGGACCATAAATTCTAAGGAGGTAATTTTTGCCCATTGGCATCATGGGTTCTTCTTAAGATATTTGCTGAATAACTGAAAATAAAACATCAAGTACAACTCTAAGTTAGTAATAATTGGATAAGCATTCAGGGAAAAGGAATATGTGTACTGCCATTAGAGTACAGAAAAATGAGTTTATATGAAGGCAAGGTATTGCATCAGTATAATCTATTCACATATTTTCATTTAAAGCACAAAGTAATCCTAGGTCATGGTAGTCTAAAGTGTACTGTAAGAGGGACAAAGTGACAAGAAAAATTGCATTTGGCAGTTTGAAAATGATGGAAACCACTAAAAGAGATCTTAAAAGTCGCCAGAAGTAAATAATGAGATAAAAAATACTCTATTATTGTGAGAAAAGTGAATGAAACAATTGGGGTAAAAGTATTTTTGTTTTTAGTTTTTACAAATATCTTTATTTAAGCATCATGTTTACAAGAATGTTTGGAGTTGGGGGGGAGGTAAAAGTATTTTTTAAAAAACACTTTATGGGGGCCACAGTGATAGCACAATTGATAGGATATTTGCCTTGTGTACAACTGACTCTGGTTATATCCCCAACATCTCATATCGTTTCCTGACCTTGCCAGGAGTAGTTTCTGAGCAGTCAGAAGTAACTCCTGAGTGCTGCTGGGTGTGGCCCCAACCTCCTACACCAAAAAAAAAAAAAAAAAAACACTTTATAAAATGGAGTTAATTTTTCCCAGAAGGTAGGAAATCCTTCAGTTTTATAATTTTCTTTACTTCTTTGTATTCACATTAAAGCAAAGAGAAACCTAAAAGAAAAGATGTTCATTAGCATGAAGCAAAGGCCTGATCTCAGGTCCACTATTTTTTAATTCTACATGATCAGGAATTAGGCCAGGTTCACTCACTGTTAATCCTCTGCACACAGTGTTTAGAGTGATCAGAAATTGTTTTTGAATAAATAATGTAATAATTTGTATGAAAGTCTTTGTGATAACATTCTGTGGTTTTGTAGAACGTAATTATTTTAGAAAAATTTCTATTTTTTTTTCTTATTTCAGCTGTTGCTGAAGTAAAACTTCGAGATGATCAATATACACTGGAACATATGCATGCTTTTGGAATGTACAATTACCTCCACTGTGATTCATGGTATCAAGATAGTGTCTACTACATTGATAACCTTGGAAGAATTATGAATTTAGCTGTTATGCTGGTAAGAAAAAACATATATAGTGCTTGGATTTTTTCAATAAATCTGAACCTTTTTCTTTGCATATGAGAATTAATGTCTTGGAATTTGTTGTACACATTCTTTTTACAGGTGGAAGTCTATCATTAGTTTATATAAATTTAATTGACTCAATTTAATTGAGTACATTTTTTTCATGGTATCTTATACTTAGTTAACCCTCCACTTCCAACTATGGGTTTTATATATATAGCTTTATATGTACATATGTATTATATATATTTTATATCTATGTATATATGTATGTATCAAAGGTTGGAGCATATTACTTGTCTGGTCAAGGTCCCTAATTCAGTGTATCAGCACATGTTTCCCAAGCACCCTTGGATGTAACCATGGTGCCCCAAAGTACTGCTGTTCCTGAGCAACGAACTATTAGGCACTCATTTCCTAACTGTAAAGGAATAGCCCGTGTGTTCCCAGCACTACTAGGAGTCCACTTTTATTACAAACAACAAAAAAGGTTTTCATTTGACTGTTAATATCTGTTGGGTAACAATGCAAGTTCAGATAAAATGCATAACAATGCAAGTTCGGATAAAATGCATTCTTAGTATGGAGGAGAAAATGATGCATCCATGTGCACTGTGGATTGTCAGTCCACACCACAATTGTAGATGCCCATACTCTACATAGTTTGTACTTTATCGTGTCTTTTCACTTTAAGGACTTTATTCTTTTGAAGTCATATTTGCTGCAGAAGTGTGGATGTTACTTCCCAATCCAGTGGATCCATCAGTCCCCATATGTAAAATTAGTTCTTGATAACCTTAAGTCTATGGTCTGTTATTGAACATTGTCTGTTCCCTTCTTTGAGATCCTCTGATATTTGGTTTTCTCCTCACTTGACTAAGCGTGACACCCTCCAGTGCCATCCTTTGTTGTAGCTAAAGATGAGATTTCACGCCTAAGTAGTATTCTAATGTGTTTATATATAGTGTTCACTTACCTGCTGTTGGGCTTTTTGGTTGTTTCCAGATCTCAACTATTGTAAATAGTACTACAGTAAATATAGATATGCATTTATTATGTGCTTCTTGGTCATCTTTATGACTTCTTTGGAGAAGTGTCAATTTAGCTCTTACTTTTTTAAGCTTTTGAGTTATTTATATATCTCAGATATTTGCTCTTTTTCACGTGTGATGTGCGGTGTTTTCTCATATTCAGTGTGATGCCTTTTCGTTGTAGTGGGTTTTTTCTTTTATTATTCAGAAGCTATTTAGTGTGATGTAAACCCATTTGTTTATTCTGCTTTTATTTTCCTTGCCACAGGAGTTGAAACACCATCTGTTTTGCTTTCATGTACAAACAAATAACTGAAAGGAGAAAATAATCCTATTTATAATTGCATTTAAAAGACTTTATTGGAATCAACAAAGCGAAAGATTTACATAGAATGCTAAGTTAGTGTTCACATAAATAAAAGAGTGGAAATGGAAAAACACTCTGTGGTAATGGGTTGAACAAATTCATGTTATTAAAAGCAATTACACAGATTAAATGCAGTTTATATCAAAATTCTAAAGGCATTTTTCAAGGATATAAAACAGAAGTTACAGAAAATTTTATGTAAACTACGGAATCTTCCAAATAGCTAAATCAATTCTGAGAAAAGAGGTAAGTCTTTACATCATTACACTATGTATAAAACTGTAGTAATCCAAACAGTTCCCTATTCAAATTCTTACAACATTCTTGAAGGACTCAGAACAATTAATTACAAAGTTTGTGTGGAAACATAAAAGACCTAGGATAGCAAAATCCATAATAAAAAAGTAGAAACTGTGAGGCATCTCATTACCTAACTTGTAGCTCTACTACAAAGCTATAGTGATCAAAACAGCATGGGATTGGAACAAAGACTAACTTTCTGACCAATGAGTCAGATTAGAATATCCAGTATAGTCAACTAATCATTGACAAAGGAGCCAAGAATTTTGAATGGAACAGAGACAGTCTTTTCAACAAATGGTGTTGGAACAATTGGATAAACACATGTAAGAAATTAAAGATCAATCCAAGTCTCATTCTGTACACAAAATTCAATTCAAAATGGATTAAAGACCTTGATATCAAAACCAAATCCGTAAAGTTTATTGAGAAAACATAGGCAGAACACTCCAGAATTAGACCTCAGAGAAGTCTTCAATTATAGGATGCCAGTGACAAGAGCTATAATATCAAAACTAAATAAATGGGTCTACATCAAACTAAAAAGTTTCTGTATAGCAAAAGAAGCATGGGCTTAAAATTAGAAGATACCTAGCTGAGTGGAATAAAATTTTTGCACTCAACACATTAGATAATGTCTTGATATGTAGGAGATATAAAGTACTTTCAAAGGTTAACTCCACAAAGCCTAAAATCTCTATCAAAAATGGGTTGAAGAGGGCCAGAGCGGTGGCGCTAGAGGACATGGCACCTGCCTTGTGAGCGCTAGCCTAGGAGGGATCGTGGTTCAATCCCCTGGCGTCCCATATGGTCCCCCCACACTAGGAGTGATTTCTGAATACATAACCAGGAGTAACCCCTGAGCGTCAATGGGTGTGCCCAAAAAACAAAAACAAAAGACAAAAATGGGGAGAGGAAATGAACGACACTGAAGGCCAACAGATGGTCAGTAGGCACATGAAAAATGTTCATCATCACTTATCATTAGGGAAATCCAAATCAAAGCAACAATGAGAATTGTCTTACACCAGCGAGAATGGCACATATCAAAAATAATGGGAACAATCTCTGCTGCTGGGGATGTGGTGAAAAAGGAACTCATTCACTGCTAGTGAGAATGCTGCCTGATCCAACCCACCATGGAAAACAGTATGGAAGATTGTCAGTAAACTCAAAATTTAGTTCCCATATGATCCAGCAATCCCTCTCTCAGGAATCTATCCCCAAAACAGAAAATATTCATCCAAAAATGACAATAGAATCAAGAGACTCAAACTGTAACAATCTAAACTTAAAATGGACCTGGTATGCCAGCATGCCAGGGAGCTGAGGATAGAGGTATGGAATGTACGCTGGTCAACACTGGTGATGTTGACTCTAATTTACTGTCACTATGCTTGAAACTAACTATGAAGGACTTGTAATTCACAATGATCTCAATAAAAATTGAAAATAAAAAGGTGATCTTTTTAATATTTTTTTAAATTTTATTTTTTGGTTTTGGGCTATACCTGGCAATATGTTCAGGTATTATTCCTGGCTCAGATATCTCTCCTGGAGATGCTAGGCCATCATGTGCGATGCTGGGGATCTGTAAGGTATATTATTTAACCACTGTACTTACTATCTTTATGGGCCTGGTTTCTCTTTTTAATTTCTCTAATCATGTATATAATGTGTTCTGTGGTACAGTTTGGTTTGCTCAAACTTCATTTCTTGGTATAAATAAATTTTACAGCAATACATAACTTTGCGAGGAGAAATCATTCCCTTTCATTTCAAATTTGTGTTGTCAGGTTGTGTGTATCATGCCCTATGTTTATAGACTCTGTTTTCCTTTTTTGTCCTTAATCATACTTTAGAAGGTCTTACTATTATTTGATTTGGGGGGGGGGAGGGGGTTTGGGTTTTGGGTCACACTTGGTAGAGATTAGGGGTTACTGTCCTGGCTCTGAGCTCAGAAATCGCTCCTTGGAGGCTCAGGAGACCATATGGGATGCTGGGATTCGAACTACTGTCTCCTGGGTTGGCTGAATGCAAGGCAAATGCCCTACTGCTGTGCTATCTCTGGCCCCTTTATTTGATTTTTTATAAAGCACATTTGGGGGTTTAGTTCTGTTTCCTTTTATATTTTTAAAATTGTTTATTCAATGTTCCAACACCTGAGACTGGTAAAGAATTGGTAAGGTGGTAATGTGAAGGGTGGAAGGAGGGGTTATATGTGACATGGGGAAGGACAATAAACAACGTAGATATTATGTATATTGCAGATGGACACTCATGTGCACACATAGACAGGCACTGAGGATCAATCCATGGGTTACAGTTGAAAAGCTAGCCAAGGTCAAATGGGACAGAACACTTAAAAAATATAAGGTCAGCTAGTCAGATGTAAAGGTTTTCCATTTTCTAGGTTAATCATGATTGGTGAGGATAAACTTTACTGAAGAAAAGTTTCATGGGTTAGATTGTATATAGAGCATTCTTAAAAACAATCATAATTTTCAAGACTGGAAAACTAAGTGATATGGTAATGAGCACTGTAAGAGAAGTCTACACCATGAAATATTATTTAGCGAATCTTGAGTGCCCAGTTTTCTTTCCTAAAAGTAACCTAAAATCACTAGCTTTATGATATAATGGTGAACTAACCGATATTGAAAACAAATTTCTATAATATACTCAATGAATGAGCCCTCTAAGAGAAGGAGGCTTTTTTGGTCTTTGGTTTTTGAGTTACAGTGGTGCTCCAGGGTTACTCTTGGTTCTGCTCTTAGAAGTCATTACTGGCAGGCTCAGGGGACCATATGGGAGGCTGGGAATCGAACCGGGGTCCATCTAGTGTTGGCCACTTGCAAGGCAAATGCCCTACCGCCCTACTATCGCTCTGGCCCCTGTAGCAGGAGTTTGGAATGCAGTTGCATATTCCATTGTTGTCTGTGGACGTAAACATTAGATTGTATTAACAGGCATAAACAAATAGAAAATGAATAGATTAGTATATTTGTCAGGACATTATTTGATAAGCACTGTCTTCCGAGTTTAATGTAGTATAGCATTGCAATGTGGAACTGGGGTGACCAATCTATATCTCCAAGTGCCACTGTGGACACAAAGATAAAGGAGTTATTATATACATAGTAAAATTAAAACATTAAAACTTCTTTTTTTTTTTTTTTTTTTTTGGTTTTTGGGTCACACCCGGCAGTGCTCAAGGGTTACTCCTGGCTCCATGCTCAGAAATTGCTCCTGGCAGGCACGGGGGACCATATGGGGCAACGGGATTTGAACCGATGACCTTTTGCATGAAAGGCAAACGCCTTACCTCCATGCTATCTCCTGGGCAAGTTCATGGCTTCCAAATGCATTCTGCACCTGTTTCTGTGGATAAAAGCATTAGCACATTATTATAGACATCTATAAAGAACAGTTGATCAGACGCCTACTCAATCTAAACTACTGTATTGATGGGAGAGTTTAATCCTTTGACTTTTTTTTTTTTTTTTTTTTTTTTTTTTTTTTTTTTTTTTTTTTTTTTTTTTTTTTTTTTTTTTTTTTTTGGTTTTTGGTTTTTGGGTCACACCCGGCAGTGCTTAGGTGTACTCCTGACTCCATGCTCAGAAATTGCTCCTGGCAGGCACGGGGGACCATATGGGGCACCTGGATTCGAACCGATGACCTTTTGCATGAAAGGCAAATGCTGTACCTCCATGCTATCTCCCGGGCCCCTAATCCTTTGACATTTAAGGAAACTATTGACAAGGGGCTGTTGTGCCATTATATTATGTAGGGTTGTTATTGTTTTCACTGCTTGCTTGTACTTTGTCTTCAAGTTCATCTATGTGATTCTCCACCTATGTAATTCTATTATGGCTTGTTAACATGTTTTTTAGTGCTTTCAGTTTCATTTGTATGGAATCTTTCATCTGAAAGAGTTCTCTGAGTGGTTGAATTGTTCATCTATAGATTTCCTAATTTTGCAGACTAGTGACTCCTTGATTTCCATTGCTAAACCCATTAGGTGTTGATTTTAGGTCCTCATCAGGTGTTTGAGTGGGATATGGAGATTTGCCAGGATTTCTCTCCATATCCCCCACAGTAGATATCTTTTTTAGCTTCCCCATTGACTTTCCTTTTAGTGGTTGGAGTGCTGGAGTATCAGGATGTTTAGAAAGTGATCTATTGAATTGTTTGTATGAAATGTGACTCAAGATGTATCTTGGAAGTTATTTTTCTAAACTAGCAAGGTTTTCTAAGTATGATTAAAATATTGCATACTAGTTTATTGACTCGTTCAGCTGGTCTCTGTATTTTTTCTAAGAGAAAGAAGTACAAGATCCAGTCTGCCAGGAAGTCTGTGATATAAATTGAAATGATTTTGTATACTGTCATCCATGAGGTTTGGAAAAAGGAGGATTGATGGGAAGGAATGGGGATTTCGGTAATGGCACTGGAACCCAGAGGAGGCTCAATGAAGGCTGGAATGGAGACCCGAGCTTGGTGGAGATCAGGACAGGAGGAGCCTTCCTGTTCCTGCCCAGATACAGGCCTGTCTCCAGGGAACAAATATTCAGTAATGACGCTAAGACCTGGAATGAGGCTGGGAAAAGACCCAAAAGACATTTGTGTTTGATGGACGGGATTAAGACAAAAGGTTCCCTATTCCTTTCCCAACACATGCTTGACTGGCTCCAAAGAGCAGATGAACATTGATGGCACTGGAACCCAGAAGGAGACTAATGAAAGGCACAAAAGTTCTTCTTGAGTGGCTGATTTCCCAATGGCTTTGCCACATCTGGCCTAAGCATAATTTGTGGTCAAAGGGAGGCCACAGAGTAATATATGAGAAACTCCATTTATTACAAGTTCTTGCATTCTGCCTATTGGAACCAGCAGGTGGCAGCTATGCAGCACAGATGAACAGTCATAATGCTTAGAGTTTTAACTTGTGGGTTTACCATTCTCACTTTCAGAGTTGTCCTCAGAAATCACTCCTGGCTTTCTTGGTGGGGCCATATGCGATGCCAGGGATTGAACCTGGGTCAGGCACATTGCAAGGCAAACAGTTGCACTACCCATTGCGCTATCACTTTGACCCTTGATTCTAGTGGCATTTATTTATTTACTTATTTATTTTGGTTTTTGGGCCACACCTGGTGATCGCTCCTGGTTTGGGGGGGGACCATATGGGATGCCGGGGATTGAACTTTGGTCCTTCCTAGGCTAGCATGAACAAGGCAGACACCTTACTGCTTATGCCACCGCTCCTGCCCCTCTAGTTGCTTTTAAAGATTTCATGTATAGTACTGGTTTTTATTTGCAAGCATGTACTTAATGAGATTATTTTGAAATAATAATAGAATATGGCTATTTATTCATCCAGCTCAGATAATCTAGTCTGCTAATCTTTTTTTTTTTTTTTGGTTTTTGGGTCACACCCGGCAGTGCTCAGGGGTTACTCCTGGCTCCATGCTCAGAAATTGCCCCTGGCAGGCACGGGGGACCATATGGGGCACTGGGATTCGAACCGATGACCTTTTGCATGAAAGGTAAACGCCTTACCTCCATGCTATCTCCCGGGCCCCTAGTCTGCTAATCTTTAGACCTGAATCTCAGTTTACCTGCTACACTTGAGTTTATGTTATTACAGTTAATTATCTAGTTAAAGAAAAATTAGGACTAAATTCTTGCCACTATTTAATGTGCTTTATGAAAGCGTTGACTTAGAGACATTATTTGGTCAAGTTGCAATTAATTTTAAATACCATTTTTTAAGCCTTAGGAGAAGTAAAAGGAAAAGAATCTATGTTATCTTTCTAAATAGAGTTACTATTATTATTAATGATGAAAGCTTTTTTCCATGGGCCAGAGAGATAGTACAGAGGATAGATAAGGTGCTTGTCTTTCATGTGGCTAAGCCAAGTTTCATCCCAACATGGAATGGTCCCCAAAACCCAACCAGGAGTGACCCCCGAGAACATAGACAAGAGTAAGCCTAGAGCAGCTTTGTGTTGCTTAAAACTAAGTGAATATTCCTCACTTATTTAAAAAAAGAAAAAATAGTTTTTTTTTCTGAAAAAAGATCTCTACCCTTTAAAATGGCAACATTTTAAAATGACACATTAGTGACATAAATAACACTTTTTTTGCTTTCTATTTATTTTTATTTTTGTCTATTTTTTATTAATTTTATTTTACTGAAATCATTGTGATTTACAAAGTCCTTCATAGTTGGGTTCCAGACATACATTGAATCAGGGCCAATCCCACCACCAGTGGCAACCTCCCTCCACCATTTGCAGAGTGTATTCCAACCACCACCCTTTCTTTGCCCTCCAGCCTGCCAGTATAACGGGCTCTAGAAATGACTATTTTTTTTTTTTCTTTTTGGTTTTTGGACCACAACTGGCAGCACTCAGGGGACTACTTCTGGCTCTGTTTTCAAATCATTCTTAGTAGACTTGGGGGACCATATGGAATGCCAGAGATCAAGCCCAATAAATGACTTTCTTAATTTAATTTTGTTTGATCATTTTTTTTTTAAACTTCAGTAGTACTTTCTGCTAAATGTATACTTATGAGAAAAATGCAATGTGAAGTCAAAGCTTACTTTCTTGTTATGTAACCAAGAGATGTCCACAGACATTTTTCAGAGATTGTTTTTGTGAATATATAGTTTAGTGCATCTTTATTACTAATATCATTTATATACAATATATAGATATTGTAATTTTACCTTTTATTTATGCAGTAATAAAATATTTGTATGTCTTGAATAATAAGCACTGATTATACTTATATTGAATAACTACTGATTATGATTATTTGGAATAAACATGGAATGTTATGTTTATAGCAAGTTTTGAAGCTGCAGGGAGATTTGTATTCAGATTAAGGACAATTAGGAAAATTTAGGATGTGATTTTTGCTTAAGGTTATAGAAAGCAAGATTGACTAGGATTTGAATTTTAATTCAATTTTCTAGCAATGGAATTCCAGGCAAATAATTTAATCTTTTTGAATAGAGCTCTATCTTTTAAATACAATAATGAGAATTATCTTTTTTTTTTTTTTTGGAGGTGGAGGCCACAACAGGCTACACTCAGGGTTATTTCTGGCTCTGCACTAATAGAGAATTATCTTGAATAAAGAGAAATATGAGTTTGTATATAAAATGTGATAATAGAATAATAGGTATTATCAGGTTGGTAATGAGTTGGCAGAAGTACCTTATACAGTACTTATTATACATTATGGTAATTCAATAAGTGTTTAATGAAGTTTTAGATTTTTTACAGTTCAGCTATAAATGTTACATTAGTATGATTTTTTTTCAACTCTCAGAACATTGTTACCTTACCCTTTATTTTGTTGTAGAAGAAAATTAGTGGGATTAGTATATTATAAATGCCAATCACATAAACATTTTTGTTTGTTTTTTGTTTGGTTGGTTTTTGGGCCACACCCAGTGATGCTCAGGGGTTGTTCCTGGCTATGTGCTCAGAAATCACTCCTGGCTTGGGGGACCATATAGGACCCCAGGGGATCGAATCGCAGTTCGTCCTAGGCTAGCACGGGCAAGGCAGATGTCTGCGCCACCGCACCGACCCCCATAAACATTTATTTTGGAGATACTTGAGGGAATCATTCAGCAAAAACTTAATGTTAGTATCTACAGAAGAAAATATTATGCATAGTCTATTTTAGATTAAACTCTTTTGAGGATTTGATTTTGATTTAAAAAATATCAGGAATATCCAATATGTCTTCCCTTAAAATGTCACTTAAGAGAAATTTATTTTCTTTTGTATTTTAATTTAATTTTGACTTCATATTTATATACTTGAATGTCGAAATCATTTATATGATACTAGATTTATCTTGACATACTTGTCGTATTTACAGTTGTGTGTCACCTATTTAAAAGAAAATGGATTAAAGTGACCATTGTAATTGTGCATGAAATGCTGAGTGGTAAGTTCCTTGTAGTGGTTCATAAGTTCAGACAAAGTAAAGATAATTTAGTCAGTAAATCTTTACTTTGAAGCATCTGTTTTCAAGAATAATTTCCTTTTGTTTTATGTTATTGATATATTTTCTCTATATCTAGTTGTTTTCATCATATTTCTATAGACAGACCAGCATGCACATGTTGATGCTTACTACTTTGTGCTGTTATGACACATTTTTTTCAACATACATGAATTCATGTTGTGCATAATCTTTCCTTCACACCTCTTCTCTCTCAGTTATTATCTGAGTATCTTTTTATGTCAGTTCTTTTGCGGGGTGGAGAGGGAATTTGACCCATATTCAGCAGTGCTCAGGGGACCAACCATATAGGATGCTGGGGATGGAGCATGGGTTGAACATGATGGAGCTTGATAGGCAAAACACCTCACCCACTGTATTATCTCTTAGGACCATATCTGTCATGTTTTTAATAAAGTCTCCTTCAGTGTATTAAGTTACTTCATATTACGTGGGATAGAAGTGTCCTAGTTATTCTTTTGCTAATGCACCCTGGTAGATGCTTATAAACATAACTGTAGTGAAGCAAGTTGGATTCACTACACTTTGTAGTTGAAGAATGCACACACACCCCCCCCCCCCATGGGGAGCCAGAGTGACTCATTGAGAGAATATTTGAAAGGATTATTAGGGTTTTTTTTCCCATTCTTTAGAAACAAATTTTAGGGAAGCCTGACTGTTTATCTCGATTAGAAACGAATAAGAAACTGGAAAATTCCAGAACAGCTATCATATAGTCCCTTTAGGAGTGGTACAGCTGGATCATATGGGAACTCAATTTCAAATTTTTTTGAGGATTCCCCATATTATTTTCCATAAGGGCTGGAATAGACAGCATTTCCACCAGCAGTGAATGAGAGTTCCTTTCTCCTTACATCCCAGTAGCACTTATTGCTCTTGTTCTTTGTGACATCTGCCAGTCTCTGTGTCATGATATGTTACCTCATTGTTGTTTTGATTCGCATCTCCCTGATTATTAGTGATGTGGAACATTGTTTCATGTGCTGTGCCTTTTAGCCATTTGTATTTCTTTTTTGAGATAGTGTTCATTTCTTCTCTCCATTTTTTTAATGGAGTTAGATGTTTTTTTTATTTGTTAAGTTCTGTCAGTAACTCGTATATCTTAGAATAGCCCTTTGTCTGACAGGTATTGGGTGAATAGTTTCTCCCATTCTGTGGGTGATTTTTGTATCCTAGGTACTGTTTCCTTTTAGGTGCAGAAGCTTCTCAGCTTAATATAGTTCCATCTGTTTATCTCTGTTTTCCACTTGTAGGGAGAGTGCTGTTACTGCCTTGAAGATACCTTTAGTGTCAATGTCATGGAGTATTTTACCTACGTGCTGTTCAATATACCTTATGATTTCGGATCTGATATTCAGGTCACTAATCCAATTGGATTTTACCTTTGCATGGTGTTAGATGGAGGTCTGAGTTCGCCTTTTTGCAAGTGGCTATCCTGTTGTGCCAACACCACTTGTTGAAGAGGCTTTTTTTGCTCCATTTTGCATTTCTTTTAATTTCCTCAGTAGTGATGGGTCTATTTAGATATGCTAGATCATCCTGGTTTAACTATGGAAGATTGTAGGAGTCCCAAGAATTTATCCATTTCTTCCAGGTTCTCATGTTGGCATAGAGTTTCTCAAAGCAGTCTCTGATTACCTTTTGAATCTCTGTAGTATCTGTAGTGATCTCACTCTTTTTTTTCTAATCCAGTTTATTAAGTTTCTCTCTCAGTTTCTTTGTGAGTTTTGCTAGTGGTTTATCAATCTTGTTTATTTTTTCAAAGAACCAACTTTTGCTTTCTTTGATTTTTCGAATTGTTTTTTAATTTCCATTTCATTGATTTCTGCTCTAAGCTTCATTATTTCTTTCTTCCTGCCTATTTTGGGTTCCTTTTGTTGACCATTTCCTAATTATAAAAGCTGTGTTATTAAACTATTTATGTAGGCCCCTTCTTCTTTTCTGCTGTTTGCTTGCAAAGCTATAAATTTTCCTCTTAGTACAGCTTTTGCTGTACTAAATTCTGATAGTTTGTGTCTTCATTGTCATTTGTTTCCAGAAATGCTTTGATTTTCTTTTTGATTTCATCTCTGACCCACTGGTTGTTCAGCAGTGTGCTGTTTAATTTCCAGGTGTTAAAGTTTTTCTTCTGTGACCCTTTGTAGTTCACTTCTAATTTCAGTGTCTTGTGATCTGAGAAGGTAATCTGTACAATTTCTATCCTATTGATTTTATGGAGTTACGTTTTATGGGCCAGCATGTGGTCTGTCCTGGAAAAGGACCCATGTGTATTGGAAAGAATGTTTATCATTTTGGGGGGGGTGGAGTGCCCTATATATATACCAGTCCACTTTCTACCATTTCTCTTTTCAGAGTTAGTATATTCTTGTTTGGTTTCAGCCTGGTTGACCTATCAAGGGGTGACAGGGCAATGTTGAAGTCTCCCACTATTATTATGTTGCTATTGATGTCTTCTTTCAGGTTTGTCAACAACTGTATTAAATATTTTTCTGGTCTCTCATTAGGTGCATATATGTTTAGGAGATTGATTTCTTCCTATTGTACATATCCTTTGATTAGTACTTTCTGGTTCATCAAAGCTGCCATCTGTATTCTCTATGTATGCTGTTGCCCTGCATTGTTTCCCCATTGACACACTTGTAGTGGAGCTTATACTGCGTGTTGTATTGGAACTCATTGGCTAGGAGATGAGCACGTTTCCACTTTGTGGGCTGGGACCTCCTATCTGGCTGGCTGAAGCTTTGTGGGATTTAATTTGCTGGGGTCTTTCTTGGCAGTCTCCCATAGGGATCAGGAAGCCAAAAATGAAGGGATGCAGGGGCTTTTAAAGGCACCAGGCAGGAGATGGTATCCACCTTGTGGGCTGGGACCTCCTACCCAGCCAACAAACCTTGCTCTAGACATGCTCCGCAGTCTCCTGCAGAGATCAGGAAGCCTATTTTGAATTATTTTATAGTTTCACTTACATATTTAGATCATTGATCCATTGGATAATGAAGTGCTTTAGTGTGTGGTGTGAGAGATTGATTTTTTTTTCCCCAAAAGCTCTTGTATCCCACAGCATTTGGTAATTAGTTCATTTGTTTCGCACTAACTTTAAATGCTATGTCCTGTGTTAAATTCTTACAGACATTAGCCTATAGGAAAATTTCTCTTAATTCACTGGCATTTATATATCTGCTTAAGTTAACTCTCATTCTATATTCCCGCTGTATGACAGACTTACTGAAGACTATAGTAAACTTCGTATTTACTGCTGGTAAGTCAGTCATTACTCATTTGATACAGTTCTAGTTTTTCTGATGAGTTTGTATTATTAATCATTATATAAACTATGCCAGCTGTACTTGTAGTTACATATTTATCTTTTAATTGGAAATACATAGTAAAATATGAATACAGACCTTTTAAATATTTACTTATAACATTTAATCATGCATTCTATTTTGTAGTTTCAAATTTTAAAGAGGACTATAAAATCTTCAGAGAGGGACAAACACAAAAGACCTCTCTCATACACACATATATATATATATACTGTATATAAGTATATATTCTAGATATCTATATGTAAATTTGCATACTGTATCTAAATGTATAGTAGGTGAATAACAATGGCCACTTTGGAGGAGGCAGATTGCTGAAAAAGCCCCTGTCGTAAAGGCAAGCTGAGGGGCAAGAAGGAAACTGGGGATACTGGTGAAAGGACTGATATTGGAACATTTTGCATAACTAAAACACAGTCATGAATAACTTTGATACTCACAGATATTCAATTAAAAAGTAAGACACATTTTAAAAATTATTAACAAAACATCTAAGTTGTCTTTAGTCCAGATGCAGTGTTTCCTATCAATGGCAGATTTAGAACATGACTTGACTTTTCCAGTTATCTAAAATACATTAGCCATTAACTTGAAGTGAAAAAGATGAATGAAGATTTCATGCAAATAAGTGTTAATTATCTGTTGCTATGTAACCACTTCGCAGCCTAATTATTTGAAATGGTAAATGTTATCTCTGAGTATCTCAAGGTTTCTCTTAAGAAGATATAGCCAAGATGTCAGCCAGGGCTGCTGTGGTCCAAAGACTCAGCTGATTCAAAAGGACAGATTCACACAACAGTTCACTCAGAGGATGCTGGTTACAGCAAGAAGTGTATTTGCCAAGGGGAGCTAAGGAAGGAGACTATGAAACCTTTCACGCCTTAATTAAAAATGTTCTATAGGGGCCGGAGAGATAGCATGGAGGTAGGGTGTTTGCCTTGCATGCAGAAGGACGGTGGTTCGAATCCTGGTATCCCATATGGTTCCCCAAGCCTGCTAGGAGCGATTTCTGAGCGTTGAGCCAGGAGTAATCCCTGAATGATGCCAGGTGTGACCCAAAAACCAAAAAAAAAAAAAAAAAAAAAAAATTTTTTTTCTATGCCATCCATTCTGTTGTACTTTCCTGAAAGTGATTTGGTCAGACAACTTGGGCTCCAGGCCTAGGGCACCTTTTCTCAAGGAAGGTCCCCATTTCACTGCAGATGTATTTATCTGTGGTTCTGGAGGGAAGGATTCCTTTCTAATGTTGGTCTTCTTTTTAGGACACAGCCTTGGGAAAACCTCGAGAAGTATTTCGACTTCCTACCGATCTGACAACCTGTGACAACCGCCTCTGTGCATCTATCCATTTCACGTCCTCTACTTGGGTGACCTTGTCAGATGGAACTGGGAGATTATATCTTATTGAAACGGGCAAACGCGGGAATAGCGCTTCTGAAAAATGGGAGGTGAGCTGTTTTCATTGCAGCTTATGCAAAGTATGTAAACTAGTCATTCAAAATGACTAGTGGATAAAACATATAAATTAAGCTCTAAAGGTTTGGCAATCCTTTTCTGAAATACACTTCATAGTTGCATAGTACTTCTTGGTTTTTATAGGGTTCTCTTCAATGTACTCTTAAGTGAAATTAGGAGTCTCAGTCAGGCGCTTGTAATTGTATTGATTGTAGTGGAGAGGGGTTGATAGTGGTTTGGGCCACACTTGGTGGTGCTAGGGGTTGCTCCCTGACCAAGCAGTTCAGGCATCAAAGCCATACCTGTCTCATGTAAGATCTGTGCTATCTCCTAGCCCATTTGAGCTATCTCCTGGCCCATATCTTGGGCTGGGAAGTGGTAACGTAGAAGAGGGAAAAGGATAGGACTTGGGAATTGGGTACTAAGATGAGAAGGAAGAAATGCAGGCAACTTTAAGAGAAAGAACCTGGAGTTTGTGATGTCAGGCAACTTGGTGTAACAGAGAAAAGGTTAAAAGTAGGGGACCAAGATAGTGATGTGTTGAAAAGAGAAAGGAAAAGAAAACCAAGAAGGCTGCCTGCTTTCCAAATGGGTTGCCTCTGAATGTGATAGAGGTGGTACATAATAGACACATTGCTGGGCTTGTTTAATAGACTAGAAATGAAAACTTCATCCCTGGCACAACATAAGATCCCCAGGGCACCACCAGGGGTGATCCCTGAGCAGAGATCCAAGACCACACTTTCCTTCCTGTTCCCCCAAGATAACTTAAAAATAACAGATTTCTATTTTTTTAAATTGTTTGTTTTTTAGTTAATTACATATATAAAACTCTTGCTCTTGTTTATTTAAAAATGATGTTTAAGAATCAGTCTTCAAAGGCAGAGCAATAGTGCAACAGGTAGGACTCTTGGCTTGCAGGCAGCTAACTTGCAACTAACAAGCCACCACAATCACCACACACACATCCCCCCAAAAAATCAGTCTTAAAATTTCTATTTTGTTGATAAAAAATAAAACTATTTTAAGATTTTGTTTGTTATAGTTTTATGTATGTAATGACGATTTCTTTTTTAAAAGAACAACCTTATGGGTGGTAGAGAGTCCAGTGGGATGGAAGGTAGACATGAGACCCAGCTTTGATCCCTGCTACCACATGATATGAACAGGAGTACTGACAAGAGTGGCCCCTACGCTCTGAACCCAAGGATTCATTGAATACTGTTTGGCATGACTTTAAGACATAGAGCTTCAGTATTTTATAGGCCGAATTTTATCTCCTAAATGTGCCAACAACAGAGGGATCTGAGGGGTAGTTGGATTGGCTGAAGCAAATCATTTGCATGTAGAGGTCCAGATACTGTCTTTAGCATTGCATAGTACCCTGAGCACTGATTCAGGAGTAGCCCCAGAGCATTGCTTATCCTCAAATAAGTAAAATAATGTAAAGAGGCTTTATTTTGAGAAATAAAGTTGCATTGATTTAATATGCAGGAAAGTAAGGAACAAACCAAAACAACAAGAAAAAAAGCAAATGTGTGCACACACACAACACAAGAAAAAGGCAAATGTGTATATACATACACACGCACACACTTTTAGGCATACACTTATGCTAATGCTCAATAGATGAAAGTAAAAATAAGTCATATATGAGGTGCAGAGAAAAGGAAGAATGAATATTGATGACCTGCCTACTTTTGTATAATACAGTTTTTCACTGATAACTCTTCTAAAAAATTGCTTTTGGTTTTACTTTAGAAGTTTAGTATTCCGTTTTCTTTGTTCTCTTAAGCCAGTAGTATTGACCAGTTTGCTCTCAAACAAATAGATTTCTTTTCCCTTTAAAAAAAAAAAAACTTTAAAAAAAGTCATAGATTTTATTTTTTTTGAGGGGGTCAAATCAGCATAGTTCTTAGGACTGGCTCTACACTCAAGAATTACTCCTGGCATTGCTCAGGGGACAAAATAAAATGTTGGCAGGCTGGAACAATAGTACAGTGGGTAGAGCGTATGCCTTGCACATGGCTGACTGGATTTAATCCCAAGCATCCCATATGGTCCCCTGAGCCTGCCAGGAGTGAGTTCTGCTAAGTGCAGAGGCAGGAGTGACTCCTTAGTGTTGCTGGGTACAGCTCCCCAAACCAATTATATATGTAATTATATACATAATTTTATATAATTTATATTTTATAACATATTTTTAAAATGCTGAGGATCGACCCCAGATTAGAGGGTGAAAAGCAAGTGCCCTACTCATTGTCATTGTACTGTCTCTCCAGCTCTGACAAGGACTCTTATTTAAATATGCACCGTTTAAAGACTTTCTCCTTTAGAGACTAACATTATTTTGGTTTAGCTCACAGGGCACAGTAGTGTTAAGGTTAAGGACTTTTACTTATTTTTTGTGTTCGATGTAGTGGACAGTATCCAATTTGTTGGGATCCCCATGGTTTTATGTTTCCTCTCTTACCTGTATTTATGTCATAGATACATTTGTGACTTGTGTATCTTCCTTTTTTGTAGATTATGTTTAATGAAGAGCTTGGGGACCCTTTTATCATAATTCACAGTATCTCACTGCTGAAAGCTGAAGAGCATTCAATAGGCATCCTACTTCTCCGCATAGAGAGAGAGGAACTGGAGAAGAAAGGAAGTGGTTTTTATGTTTCCTTGGAGTGGATCACTATTAGTCAGAAAAATAAAGGTAAAACAGCAGAATTATTTCTTTTTGTAGTTGTCAACATGATTAATTTGGTTTTGAAATGAAAAACCATTTGCCAGATATGTTCTTTCGTGTGTGTGTGTGTGTGTGTGTGTGTGTGTGTGTGTGTGTGTGTGTGTG